>WEKY01051383.1:2314-17232 GCA_013390045.1 Picathartes gymnocephalus
CCCACCAGGATCATGCAATCCAACTCCGCCCTGCACAGGACCTCCCCAGGACTCACATCATGTGCCTGACAGCACATTCACCCATGCTCTAAAAGAAACAAATTTGCCATAAGGAAGGTCCTTGAATGGACAAATCACTGTTTACAACGTGCAATAAAAAAGTGAAATAAATCGACAAATAGTTTTTAACACTGGAGAGAGAACACCATTTAAGTCCCAGAGGAACTTGTGCTGGGTCTGAAAGTGTTCCACACGTCATTATGGGTGGTTGTAGCAACTTCAGATAACTTAAACCCAACAAGGGTGGAAAGCTACATTTTTGTAATTAACCTCCTACAAAAAGGATTTAAAAGAGAGAGTGGGAGGCATATTACAGGGAGTACAAAGAGAAAAAAGGAGAGAACACAGAGGATACAGTTACAGTGATCACTTGCAGCCTGCAAGGCTCAGAGAGCAACTCTTGATTAGATGAAAAGCTCAGTAACTTTATCTCCTTGACCTTAGTGGGAATGAACACCTAGGACATCAGCTTAAAATTCTTTAGCCCGAATTCACCACAACGTCACCTCAGCACTACAGATGGAAGAGTTCAGGGATGAAAACAGGCTTTACCGTGGTCTTCTACACCCAGAGGAACCAAAGAGCCCCCAGTTTCGTGCTGGTTAGCCTGCGTCACACAGCTCTGGTACTGCCTCTACTTCTGAAACAGAGAGGTACAGCGGGGCCACAGGGCTGAGCAGTGCGAAATTACAGAAAAACATCTCAGAAGGTCAACTGAGAGGAAACCAGACCTCCCCTATTGGCAGTGCAGGAATGAGCCTTCAAACCTGGGTGGGTTATTTTTCATTCTTATGAAAATGCAATGCACATCTCAGTGCCATCCTATCTTAAGGTAATGAGTAATTTGTGGAGTTGTTCGGAGTCTGCCTGAAAAGGATCCCGTACTCAGGATGTCAGAATGGCTTTATGTCACCCACAGGTCTTTGTATTTTCATGACAGCCATTCCCTGAGCAGCTTCATTAGACAGATACGGTGAAACACTGGCTTCTGTCAAGAAACCTTTCACAGAAGAGTTTGCATTTTTTTGAGTTTATAAAAAATGCTAAAGATATAACAGGGAAAAAACCCAGTAACTCTTAATTTCATGAGTAAAAATGCAACATATGAAGAAATAATCGATCTTTGAAGCCTAAGAAACTCTTTTAAACTAGCACCAATATGCAGGTATGTGAAATAGGAAAAAAAAGTCTACTGATGCTCTACACCTTTTAGCCTTTGATTATATAACTTTTCTTTCCCTGTTTTCTAGAATATCATAAGCAGATGCAGTGCACTAATTTGCTACAGAAAGGACACAAGGGACCAAATCTTCAGCTGACTTACTGAGGTGAACTTTATATGTCAACTTGCAAAGTTTGCTGTGCCTCCAAACCAGTTTTGTTTAAATCTGACCTGTGCAAACAATTTGCAAACATAAATCAGTAGGGTGATGAAATGTTGATGGAGATAAAAATCCTTTTTCTTTGAAACCCTTAACTGGAAGGTGACAAAAGCCCCAAAGTAAAAGAAGGGTTTGTAATATAAGACAGGCAAAAATGTAGTTCAACAACTCTGTCATTATTTTTATGTCAGTGATTGCATGATCAAATATTTAATCTGCAAGCCTATTTCTTTTACTACATAGTTTCCATATACTTCCAGTTTCCAAAAAATGGAAAATGCTTTTAAATGTCACCTCACGGAGCAAGTGAATTCTTTTGCTATAAACCCTTACTTCTTAAATTCTTTTCTCGTTCCCTTACTTTTCACTTGTTTTCTTTTAACTGACAAAATGGGTAAAAATGTTGTTTTAAACCAAGAGTCATGGAGCATTTTCACTGCAATGTAACCCGGATTTAAGAAGCAAGATACCAGAGAAATGAACACTCGGCACAGGAGGGGGGAGTATCAGGAACCACCCATCAACACCAAGATAAAAACTCATGCTACAATTTCACACAGCGAATCGTGACTGTTAAGAATGAATATTCATAGATAACTGCTTAAGGAAAGTGTGGAATAACCTGATGTAAACTCGACAAACTGAAGCCTGGGAAAGCACAGTGGCAAAGCTTTCATAAACTTCAAGACTAAATTCTAGTTTGTGGCTGATGAAGACCTTGCTGAAGCAGCGGCTTGACTCCAGACTCTTGTGCCCACACAGGTTACACTGGTTAGAAGAGTGAGGTAGTTATCTCCCAGGTCAATATCTATTTAGATGAGATTTAGGCAGCTCCAGGGGACCACAGATCTGCACAAGGACTCTGGGACTTTCAGACCTAGCACCAGCACCAAAACAAAGCAGAGGTCCTACATCTCCAAAAAGACCAGGTGAAGGGACAGCTGAGCCGGGAGAACTCAGAAAGGCCATGAAAAACCCAAGCTTGAGACTAAATTTCCATTAGATCTGTGAATCCATGACATTGTTCTTAATACACATGATCTCCTAATCTACATTAATCACCTTCAGCAATGCATTTTTTATTTCCTTAACATCTTGCAAACTCAATTTTTTCCCCTTAACTCACTGTTCTTGTTGAAGGTTTGGATTGGCTACAATGCTGAGTTCTCTTCTTCCCTTATCATTAAATATGCATGAATACTTCAAAGTCTAATGCTTTACTGCACTTACAGTTACATGGAAGTTTGTGAGTGGCCCTAGGGAATGTCCTCAGCTTTTCTGTAACAATAAACTCAATCAAGTGCTACCTATAACATAAGCCTAGAGAGCTAAAGTAGCTCACTTAATTTGCAAGTCTAACTTCCAAAAAAGTGGAAAAGGCCTGCAAACAAAGATGTTAAGTATAACAAGCTGTGGAAAGGAATGCAATTGCTGGGAGCTTGTAAAAGGCCTTAAGGACCTCCTTGCAAAGCTTTAAGACATTCTCTGACTCCTGGTCTTGTGTACAAAACAAGTGACACTAGTTTAAATATCATGAACATTTCCAGCCAATGTAAACCAGCTTAAAAACAAAAATATGACAAAACATACCATCTATGAAATACTATTTTGTTTGGCTTTGCTTTACAAAATGGTAAAATGCGAAAGGAAAATTGAGAAACGAGAAACAACCCTGAACTGAGTTAAAGAGAAAACTGTGTATGTACACCTCCTGCTCCTGAAAATTCATTTAATATCCTATAGCTATAGGAAAAATTGGAGGATGCAATTAGCCAATCTTAATAAAGACCAAAGTCTGACAGCTGCTTCTAAAAACGGTACAAAAATCCTCAACAGGAGACTGCTGTGCAGAACTCAAGCAGCAAGCTCCACTCTGCACTTCATTGCTCACACAACTGCACCAATTAGGCATCCTTGGTATGGTTCTATTAACACGTATTTTATAAATGCCTTTGATAATAATCACACTATCCTGACTGAAGTATTTGCACCTGGTTACTTTATACTCCTGGGTATACGAGTTTTTGCAGTAAATGGAGAGTGTGAAATTATTTTGAATTATTTAATTTTCACGTCTTAGAATATTTTGGGGAGAAAAATCTACAATATTTTTTTTCCCCCACTTAAATGTTAAGGATAATTTAGGATAGTATCTGTGTGTTTCTGCCTTTTTACTCTGAAGAATGGAAAAATATATGCATATGCATATGTAAAAACATATATTTATATATTATGCGATTCATGTATGATGTATTATAGATATAACATTTAACTGATTCTATTGGAGTTGACAAAATTTAATCAAAAGCTATTCTTATGGTCGTGAGAGTGGGATGCTTTGAATAGTTGTGCTAGTAGGATGTGTCTTGCCCACATGGAAAGTCTGGAAAACTTCAGTGGAAAACGGAAGGAAATGAAGAGTTGAGATGAGGTAAAGGGCCCATATGTGGAGATCACAAGCAAACAGCAATCTCTGCTCCTCAGATGCAGGTCAGGAATCAGAGCTTTACACAGAGTTCAGTCCCCAGAGGAAGGATGAGACAGAGGCCTGTCCCCGTGCATCAGAGCAGCTCCTTCTCTCCTGCATAAGAACCTTTGCTTCTGAAGTCTGAGGTGGAGGATGCTCATTGATGGCCACCGACATTCCTTGGCTTGTCACAAGACAAACCACTCATGTTGTTTACTCCAGTCCTGGCCACTGAAGACAAACTGGCATGTCTGAATGTCTTGGCAAAGAGGCAGGGGTAGAGGTATCTACATTAAACTTGTAATATGCTTGCAGCATGATTAAATAAAAACATAACCACCTGTTACCCTTAATTCAGTGGGAGTATCTATTTTCAATTATAGCATTTACTATCCACCCTCAAGTATGGCAAGGAACACCATGGCAACATAAACACAGTCGTGTCTGCTTGAGAAAGTTAAATTATAAATAGCAATGTATAGCCCATGAGGTCCTGGAAATAAACTAACTAATCCATAGGCATTTGTTACTATGACATAACATTTCCACTCAAATGCTGTTTGCCTCATCTCAAACTCCCTCAGAACAGATTTAGAAGTTCAGCATCACTAGACTCCAAGCGAGTTCAAGTTCAGACATGAAAAAAAGCAAGAGAAAATAAGCTATAGCAGAACAGTGGAGAACAAACTAACAACAACAACAAAATCCCCATTTAGGTTTTACTCAGTTTCCACTGAAGTTAATGGGGAAAGAAATCCCAACATATCCCAAATGCATAACAGAGTCCCCTTAATATAGACAAACATGTTTTTATACTGAATCATCCCTGAGGAGAAAAAAAGAAAAAAGAAAAAAACGAAAAAGAAATCAAAAATTCTGAGCTTAACCAAGTGGCAAACAATTTAGAAATGCAAATAAACTTCGCAACCCTCTAAGACATTGGAGAGATTTTGGAACTTGGTGCTCTCTTTAGCTTCATTCTGAGAGAAAGATCCATGGTAACTGCGGGAATACAGGGAATCAAGGCCGAGCCGAGTACTCAAGGGGGAGCTGAATTATCAATTGTTCCAGTCTGCTGTGCAGTTCCTTATTCCCTGCAAAGCCCAGGCCAAGCAAGAGCAGCAGCTTTTTGCCAGCTGGCCACACGCCTGCTGGGGCTGCAGAGGCTTCCTCACTTCGGAGCGACCAAGGGCTCAAAAATGGGAGAAAGGAAAGGAAATCAAAAGTTCTAGAAAACTAGGACTGAACATTGAGAGCAAAGAGGTAACTGAGAAGTCTATGGTGTGAGGACAACAAGAATTTCATTTGATGTCTGAGGCTCACAGACATCACAGAAGTTAGACACAAATCTGGGGCCTTAATCTAAACGTGATGTTATTTAGGTTAGGCAAGAATAATAAAGATTTAGAGATATCAGCTTGGTCTCCTTCTTTTTCAGAACAACAGATTTGAGAAATTTACATTTTCTTTTATTTTACAGCCATTGGTTAAAGTCCACTTTTGATCAGACTGATAAAAATCTGTAATGGATCTCCTGAAGTCAATGGAACTATTTCAAATTTGCACCATGCAATTCAAATGGAATTGAAATTCTCAACATTTCTGTTCTAAAAATATGTTGTGTTTTATCACACATATTTGGTGAAATCTTGGCCTCTCTGACGGCAGTGACAGCACTTGTTGGTATTACTATGGTCTAATTTCCACCGAGTGATTTTCCGTTCACACAGAGTGAAGCAAAACAGAAACTGTCCCTCTGAAGGAAGATTTAAATCAATTTTATATTAAGTCTATAGGATAAAAGAAGCAGGCAGATTATTTAAGACTGTAATCGTGTATATTTAAGGTACTTCATTTGACTTATTGCAAGTCATTGTGCAATTAATTGATTAAATGAAAATATTACTTAGAGGTCAGCTAATATGCACTTTCAAAGAAAACCTGACAAAATCAGAGAAGTAGCTGGATAAATTTGTCAAGCATCTTTCAGAAGAAAAGATTATACATACTAGGACCAGTGTTTAAATGGGCCTAACAAGTGAGATTATTTAAAAACGTCTGTGAATGACCAGGAGAGATTCAAGCCTGGCGTGGGTAAGAACTTCATAATTATCAATAGAATTATCATTGTCTTTGCTTTTCTGATAAATACAATTTTTTGGTTTGTGGTAGACTTCTGCATTTTGGGAACCTTTCAAGCAAGATGGTGCCACTAGCACAAAAGGTTATTTTAATAACTTTTATATAAAATGAGAGTAAAACCCTGAAAATATATTCAAAAATTAGTTGTGTTTGTCATCAAGGGCTGATTGTTAATCAAGCACTTGAGCAACAGTGTGTGTCACACTGGAGTGTCATTATCACACAATTATTTTGTCATGCATTGTAATAATATTTTTACAGGAAAAATCCTGAGCACAGTCATTAATTGGTCAACACATTAAACCTAAGATGACATTTAATGCGATGAAATGGAAAAAAAGGCATTCTCAGCATGCTCACAGAAAACAATTCCCACAGACCCTAAGTATTCCTAAATCACTTGGGCAAGACTAATCTTAGAACAGACACGTAAAAACTCCTAAATAAAGACCATGATTTTTCTGGAGAGCATATGAACTAGTCTTTTACTAAATCCACAAACATTCATGCATGTGACTCACACGACTCCTGATGCTTTAAATTAAGTGTGTGTGCAAGCTATGGATGTGCTGGAGCTTGGAGGGTGCACTGCAAAACCAGCTTTGGAACTGCAAAAGTACAAAACTAATAGAATCCAAAACTGCTTCAGCATTTTCTGACCACAAACAAGAAAAAGATGGAAGATGCATATTTTTTCTCCCAAGAAGCACCATTAAAATGTCGTTCCTACAATTTAGCATCCTGCATTGTACTTTAGAAAATTAAAAATAGCATTTTGATACATATCCAAGGATTCAAAATCAGCTGATCACTTATAACTAAAATTGGAAAGAAACGATGAACTTAGAAGGAGATAAACAAGACTAAGCCTAGACTAAAAGCATTATATATAAACACAGGTGAAGTCAAGTCTGGTTTCTCCCACCTACAGACTGTAAATCCATCTGTTAACCCAACTTGAAAGCTAAATTACCTTTTCTTCACTTCTTTTTAAACATAGTCAATAATCCTGGGGAGCACCTTTCTCCTTGCTTTTTAGTTGCCTGCAGACATTGGCAATTACACTTAAATATGGGCACAATATGCCTACAGAGTTCTTCAGGCTGCACTAGAGGGCTCTCACAGCTAATTTGCATGAAATGGCACTATTTGCTTTATTTTGGGTATAAAGTCTCACAGAATCTACTGCTGGTCACGATAGATGCTCTATGAACCAAGGAAGATAAAGGTAGAATATAAGGAAAATCATAACTCAGTGAAAAAGAAAATAAATTCCAAGTAAATTTTCCATGAATAAGGATACAAAGGATTATTCCTTGCCCACAGTGACTGAGAATATTTCAAGTGTTTGTATGTGAGTGTTATCCATCCCCATCCTCAGAGTATATAATGGGCGCTTGTGTGTTAAGTTGGACAGCCAAGATGGAAAGCCTGCGTGGATTTTAGCATCCACAACTGACTCGCTTCTATAAGAACAGCCTGGGGAACACATTTGTCAGCTCACCAGTCACACAGAAGAATTTAGTGAACGAATCATTGTTATAAACTATGGGTTTTCCATTATCTGACTAGGCAGCCTTTTGTACCCAAGAACATGATCTCTAACAGATTTTAACAACGCAAATACCTATCACACTCAAATAAATACTCATGAAGGAAAATATAATTTGTAAACTTTCCTAGTTAGTACAGAAATCTTTGTCTTCCTCTAATCTAAAGGATTTTATAGACATTAAGATCTATAAATCATCTAACTTTTTAATAACATATGCAGTCAAGCACATGAAAACTGGTATAATTATATTATTTCTAACCTTAATAGTATGAAGAATGAAGAAATCAAACAGACTGGACAATGGGAAAATGTATTTGATATATAAGAGCTATCAAACTTCAAGATGCCAATATAGACGTCTACATTCATTATTAGGTACATAAATAGAAGTTGTCAGAATTTCAAAAGTGCTGATCATTCAACATTAACATCAACTCTTACAAGAACTTCATGTTCTCAACAAAATAAAAAGAACCCAGAAAGCTCTAAGTTTTAAAAGCTAGTATTGACATTCTGTGTTTTTCTCTCCCTGTTCTTTTGTTTCCAAACCTACATTATGCTTCAAACACAGCTCATGGAGTTTTTGATGGCATCAAGGCTCTGTAGAGTGCTTTAGCTAGAAAATGTCTTAAACCACCAACAGGCTGCCTTTTCTTTGATGGGAAATGCAAAACTGGGCCTGTATGTTGCTAACAAAGCCCTCAAATCAAATGTGTGGTATTATTTTACATGTATATTTTTATATATACACACCTTGGAGAAAACAAATGTTGACAGGGAGAGACAGAGCAAGGGAGATAAAGAGAGATGGATGTCAGAGTCTGGCATTCCTTGGGTAATAATCTAATTCTTTCCACTGAAAGATTTTTTTAATGATTTACACTGAAGTCTGCAGGACAAAGATTGTCTTGTTTCATTCACGGAGTTACACTGAAATGTGCAAGCAGGAGTAAGGGAGAAAATTGCATATTTTTGGATTTCTATTCACAGTGGAGATCAGTGAGGCTTTGACATCTGCTCTGCATTGCTGTACTTTTACAGCTGACCACAACTAATGTAAGAAGGCCAAACAGAAGCAAGGTGTTTGTTTTTTTCCCATGCTAAAAACTAGCTCTCTCTTTCATCATTGTTCCTTCTTGCAACTAGACTGTGCAGCAAAAGAAAATTCAATAGATGTTCTTCCTTGGTACTAATAGCCAACTTCTGGTGCTTTCTCTCACGGCTTTTATTTGTTACAATGACTCTTCCCAGGCCATAAGGTTTAAGGTGAATTTAAGGTCACACTGTGTGTAGAAAGGCCTTGTGAGGAGAACAGACACGACCACCCACCAACGACCACATCCAAGCCCTTTGCTGACAAAAGACGTACACAAGGAATTATTTTAAAGAGTAAAAAGATGCTCATAATGGTGTAAAGAGGTTTTCTAGCTCAATAATTAACTCTGAATCCTCTTCAGACAAACATGTCAGTGCCTCCACTGTATAACCTGCAAAAGGCAGGTGAGGCTGGTGATGTTCTCAGAAGGCATCTCCTGACAGAATGATCAACTACAGCAAAAGACCCTTTATGTTTCACAGCAATTCAGTATCTTGTGAAGGAATTGGTGTGAGACGTATTAGAGCTGTTGATAGCTTAAATTAAAATTGCACAATAAGTCTCTGTTTTTGCTGGACAACCTCAGCTCAAAAATGCCAGATAAATGTTTTCTGCAGAGGTCATGGACATGACATGGTCCAACTATGATTTCATTTACAAGTAATTAAAATAAATTAAATTTGATAAGATAACTTCACCTTAAGTTTGTTTACAGTCCTCTTGCTTATGACCAACACACTGCTTTTACAAGTGTTCCATACATTTATATATTCCTGAAGATATGTTCTGTGGCTATAGTTGGGAAATGAAGGAAATGCCCATAGTTGATCATTATTGAATCTATCTGTATTAATTACAGGATGAGTAGATGTAGTTTGCCCTGCAGCAGGTCACTGTACTTAAGAAAAAATTTACACCTTATACCCTACTAAAGCCTTTGCTGTACTACATACATATAGTTATGTCCAAATATTGTAACACCTGCTGACTCTCAGAGTATAACAACCCTTTCTCAAATGCTTTCAATGAGCTTTAAATCTGTCTGAATAAAACATGATATAACATGTACCCTTTATACAAAAAATGGGAGCCTATGAAATCTTTTAAAGAAGAAGTGTACACCAGATTCAAAGAATACAAATACTGTTTACACAGATCTTGTTGAAATAATTTTACGTAAATAATCCACATTGGGAGAATTCATAATGTTTGAAAAAAGAACTAAAGAATGGATATTTTTATAAAGGAGCAAGGGTAACACCTCAAAAACCAGAATTTGTTCATGCTGAAAGGACTTTTTGTTGAAAAACCATGATCTACATTTACACATATTTTGCAGGTCTCTGCTTGTTTGTATTCATGACAATACAGCTGTTTCTCCACACCTCATGCAGGCAGTGCTCCCCACAGACCCAACTTGGCTTTTATTTAAAACACAGAGTGGGAGTGATTCCACCAGCCTCAGCAGAGATAATCTTGGTTGAAATAAAGAACAAAGGAAAGAACAACCTGTTAGGACTTTATGCACGTTCAGTTCAGAACTAAAAAAACCTTAATGGTCATCCTGGTTTCCAAGGAAAAACCCTATGACTCCTGTAGTTTATTTGATGTTCAGCTTTCAAATTTACACAACCCAGCTTCACATCACTCATAGCATTTTACAGCAGTAACAACTCCATTTTCAACAGGATCCAGCAAAAATGTCTTTCTCTCAATTTCCCTAAAGAATAATCACTTTCCACACAAATTGGGAATTTCACTACACTTTGCCTCTTCCGGAAGAGTTCAGTACCACACTAACCTATCACATTTGGTTTACATTTTCAGATAAAGGTATCTCAAAAGCACAAAACCATGTAATCTTTCCCTTGAAAAATTTTGGAATTCTGATTGCAATGAGCTCCAAGCCTGAGAATTTTTTAGCATCTCCACTCTTTTCAATTGCTTGGTGTTCTTTTCACTTGCTTAGGAATGTGTTTTTTTAACTGGTGATATTTAAAACCCACAATGCAGCCTATTATAATATTCTCTCATATGATGTAACAAGCTATTTGTAAGAATGAACTAACACATGAAAATGCTAGGGGAAAAATAACCAAGCAGCAGGCTCATTTATTAATTGCAGCTGGAACGAAGACTGGTAACATATCCTATGGAATTACTGGAACAGATTTGACTTGCTTTATATACTAAAGAAAAGAAATGGCTTTTTCTAATTTATAAGGTCTCAATGTTAACAAAACAATTGAATTTGCTAAAAGTACCACAAATGAGGTAAAGAATGACTTCTCATTGGCAATCATATTGTTTTTGTCAACCAACAGTTCATTCCCGAGCTTATTGGCAAAGTTCTTACAGCAGTTACCATTTTGCTTAGCAGTTAACACAGTGCTTCCTTTCTCAAATTATTTTAAAGCTGACCAGGCAGCTTGTGACTATGCACAGGTAACAGACCTAAACAGCGGTCAAAAATTCAGTTTATTGAGGAAGCCTCATCCTTGAATAAGAACTATAGTGTGGTACCACTGCATCTCAGCAAGAGCTCTTGGAACAACCCATCTTTCCTGGTGCTTATGGACAAGGAACAAATATACATCTTCAGCTCCTGTATCCCAGCTCAAAATACACAACAGTTCAGTCTGTAGCAAACAGCATTTTTTAGATGTTTTCTTTGCAAGAAAGCATTTGGCCTCCAAGCAGACAGGTAGATAAACAAACCTCCTATAAATATTTGGGTATCTTATCTAATAAGGGCATCAAGGAAAGAAAACTTCAGGAACAGGATTTGCAGTAGCTAATGAAGGAATTTCCTATCCACAGCAATGCCAGAAACTCTTCAAACCTGGAGACAGTGCTGCTGTTACACTGACATCTATCAGTTTTTAACCCTCTCTAGAGATAAATTTAGGTTATAATAGTCAGCCAGAGCAGCAGGGACTCCTACACTGCTGTGTGCACGTGAGGTCACAACTTCCAGTTACTTGCCTGGACATTACACAACACTTTACTGCACATTTTTTCACATTACACACAAAATCGGACTGCCGAAGCTTAGATACAGGTGCTTGGCTGACAGAGCTAACACTTCATTTTGCTGCCTGTGCCAGATTATCTTCACAGGAATGATATGGAAACCACTCTGGTGTTGGCGACACCACCACAAAATAAGGGCACAGTTCTGTCTCATTCATGTTGTGAGACTTCTATGGATGGATAACTGGCAAGACAGTGCTAAAAAAAGAAAACTGCTCAAGGGAGTGCTTTTGGATGTACGTATAAAGTGCACAGGCTGAAAGGCAGAATCTTTGAACAACAGAAAAAACAGAGTTCATTAAGTCTACAGAAGAAAAACAGCACAAAAAGGAATCCATGCTGTTGTATAAGAAAGAACTGCCTTTTCCCCACACCTGTTGAGACAGGACCTCAAAAATTCTTGGGTGGTTAACTGCCAGTGGTGTCCATGCAGGTCAGGTACCCGAGTGCCACTGCACAGCAGAGCCCAACATCCCAACCCTGTGGGAAATTGCAGTTCCTGCAGAAACTGTCCTTCCCTCAAAGCCCACTGAGCCTCAGAGTGACTTTGCACCCGGCAGAAGGCAGTTTGGATCTCTTAGAACCAAAATGCTCTTGGGTTTGAAGGGTGAGCATTGCCCCATGATGTTCTCCTGATGACTGCACAATGCAGCACCTTGTTCTACACAGATGGTAAAAAATATCACACAGTGTTGGTAGTCAATGTGCAACTGAGGGTAAAAATAAGATAACACCACCTTCCTAAGACTGTAAGAAATGTCACGAAGATGAACCACTATGAGAAATACAGTGTGGGACTTCTTTAGTATGCAAACACTGGAAGAAAAGTAAGGTATTTGCTAATTTCACAATTTTGCCCTGGTTCATTTTATAATTAGTAATTAAATTGATGCTAAACATCAGACATGTTCTAGCTTCCTCATTAAGGCATCTCGGCTTGGATTAAATAATGGATGATTCAACATAAAAGAAACGACAAAATTGAGTATCTTTACTAATTCTGTTAACATTCTAGACAACAAATGACATCCAACATTGCCTTCTGCCTAATCATGAATCAACCATTCCTGTTTTGAAAGATTTTTTAACTTTTCTGCATCTTGAAATCTTGTTTAACAATAATGTTTCAAAATAAATTAGATCTGCTCCCTTCTGATGATGTAATGAACTGTTATTAACTAAGTGTGGTAGTCTAAGGACATCAGGAACTACCTTGGATAAAATGTCTACATTAGGGTAATGCAATAAACAAAGAAAATTACGTATTAAAAGAATAATGCCATTCAATATCACAGCATATAACTTGGATGGAAATATGCTAGAATTAGACCTATGCCTATTTAACTTCACGTATGTGGTGGTTTTAGGTCCTGCTCCCAGCAGAAGGAATTTCCTGAGCAGCCTGAAGTAAATATTTGGCAGTTCCAATTCTCAGTTTTAGAGAACTATTAATTTGCCAGATCTGAAGATACGGACAAAAAGACCATTGAGACAACTACTCTGTCATACCCGCGAGGACTTCTGCACACATACTGCAATAAATAAAACTGTGCGGCGAAACACTGGCTTGGATGGACCCAAAGAACAAATGTGTACATTAATTAGCGGATTAATGAGGGAACTGGGGTGCTCCGCCCGGGACCCTCAGCCGGAACCCTCCGGCGGGGCCGGAGCGGGGCTGTGGCTGGGCCGGAGCCGGAGCGGGGCCGTGTTGGGGCCGGAGCCGGAGCGGGGCTATGGCGGGGCGGGAGCGGAGCCGTGGCGGGGCCGGAGCGGCGCGCCCCCTGGCGGCCCGGCCGCCGCCCGCGGGACCAGCGGAACTTTGCGCGCAGCTTGGCGCAAAATGCGCGCTCAGAGCGGGCTCGTTCCCCTCCGCGATGCCCAGTCCGCAGCAGAAATGGCCAAATATGACAACACCGATTTTTTTTGTGCTTGCTGAACACTAAACCATAAGGCACTATCTCCTTTCCAAACGCCATCAGGCCTTTGGGCACATAATTGAACCCACAAACACTTCATGAGCACCAGTAACTCCAGAGCACGTGGACTCCATATAGGTATTACTGTCTTAATTAAAGCAGTGAGCAGGTGGGATGTCTGCAGATAAATAAAAACATAATGTTCCTAGGACAGAACTCAGAACACCGACAAAGAGCTGTTTGACTTTCAATCACTTCTTTAAATGACAACAAAGTTTTACTATTAAATGATCACCCCTCTTCCCTACCTGTGCTGGAGTTTCAGGCCATGTTCAGCTGCGAGGGTATTTTAAGCAAGGGTGAAGTACATTTAGAATCTGGGTTTTGGACAAAGGCTTTATCAGATAGAAATTTCAGCACAAATCATTCCCTTGCAAATATGCATGAAATTCCTCTGAAAAGTCTGGTTGGAAAATCTTTATAATCAATATTTTGACGACACAATGCTTTTGATACACTTAAGTTACCTTCGTTCCCGCAGGATTCCTGTATTTTCCAATAAAAACATTCCTCTCTAACCAGTCATCTCCGACTAAGTTCATTACACGAAGAAAAAATATTCAGCAAAACAAATATAACCTCAATTCGCCTTGCAAGAGAAAAGCCTCGGTAAGGAACAGCCTCTCCGGTACGAGCGCGGATCTTACCTCTTCAACTGTCAGAGGCATACAGATCCGGTACTCCTTCATGAGCATATTCCTGCTGCTCAGTGCGGACCGGCGAACTGGGAGAAAAGTGGTGATTTCTGCACAGAGATCACGACGGAAACCAAACACGGGGGAAAATAATCAAGCCTCTTTCTCTGTGCGCGCTTGACAATGTGTCCACAAGACAGTAATGCAACCATCCAGGAAGGCTGACCCAGCAAGAAGAGAAACCTCCACAACCGCTGCTTTCTCCCAGCTCTTCCTCCTTCACACTGCGATCATGGGAATCTCACAGACGCTCGCACCGAGATACGCTACAAAGTCTCAAACCCCCACCGCTCTCGCCCCAGCCGAAGACATCCGTCGGAAGTGCATGGAAACGCCGGGCTCTCTCGCGGCTGTGTCAAGACATGCCTGGGGCGGCGAAAAGAACAAATGAGCCGAAAATGTGGCTTTCGCCCCCGCCGGCAGCACGTCGGGCGACAGGAGAGATGCGAAGCTGATTCCCAAGACAAAGGCTTTTTATAACGTTGCCTTTCCCGGCTGCCAAACGCGGC
>WEKY01051383.1:17406-37703 GCA_013390045.1 Picathartes gymnocephalus
CGGGGGGGCAGCGACCGCCGCCGCTCGGGCGGGTTCAGCGGGGCCGGGCCGCGGGGCTCCGGGCAGCGCCCGCCGCCGCCTCCCGGCAAGGGGACACTGGCAGCGCCGAGCCCCAAGAATTCGCGATTTCAGTTAATTCTGCCATGAAGACTTCTCGGGTTTTGGAAGTTTATTGCCCTACGTGTGACAAGGCACCTTGCAAAGCATTTACACCCCGGTGCAAGAGAAGCGAGCCCGTGAGTCTCGGGCTCGCACCCGCCTCCCGGTACAAAAGGAAAGGAAAGGACAGCGTGCGCTCGGTGCGGACATACACAGGATGTGGAGGCCTCACCCATTTCCCTTCTGGTCAGCCCTCCGCTATCAGCCAGCACATTTTGCAGCACAAATAAACCCCTTTTTTTCATATAGTTTTTTTACTTTCAATTGACGCGCAGAAAGTTCAGTGAAAAAACGCCTCCTTCCTAGCTGAACTATAAAGCCAGAACCGTTTTAGGAGGTCTCCCCCCTCCTTTAGAGAGAAATTTGTTAGTGAAATCGTTTTTTAATATGCTTGGGGTTGTGTTTTTCAAAGAAATTTACTCATCATTAAGTTACAACTTGAAATGCTCAGGAACCCAATTCTGAAACTACCTGGGAACCCTGAATTGTTATACAACCTCAGCATTTCATGTTTTAAATGCTCATCTGCCACTTCTCCTGTGCTTCCAGTGGCTATAAAGCCACTCACTGGATTGCAGAGAAGAACTGTAAGAGCAAAATACAAGGCACTACACAGATAATGGTAAAATATGCATCTGCACTTACATACCAGTTATTCGCAAAAAAATAAAAGCCATGAAATACCGTTTTTGGGACAGTTAAAGAGGAATTTAGGTCTACAATGAAATGTGTGTTTCATAACAAGAAAGAGTAAAAACCCCTCAGAATTTCATTGGTTCTGGATGTACATTTCAGAGCTGTGGGTACAATTCTCAGTCCAGAGCACACAGTGCCATCTCCTGGAGCCAATATCGTCAGTTTGCCAGTCCCTTGCAATAATGGCACAATATTTCACATCCCTGCCTTCCCAGGGAAGTGCAAACACCTACACAAAGAAATAAAAAATTGGAGAGCTCTATTAACCGTCTGGATTTTCAACTGAGGTATGAACAGTGTGTTTAGTGAGACTTCTGTCTCAAATCTGACACAGCCATTTATAAATATGGAAACTGTGGCTGTAATTCATAATGTTGGTACTGTATGTTCCTGGAATTCCAAGCAAAATAGCAAAACCAAGGCAATACCTTGTGATATCTCACTACAGGAAGGACACTGAGATGCTGGAGCATGTCCAGAGAAGGGAATGGAGCTGGGGAAGGGTCTGGAGCAGCAGGGGTTGCTGAGAGAACTGGAGCTAGAGCCTGGAGAAAAGGAGGCTCAGGGGGAACCTTTTGGCTGTCCACAAATCCCTGACAGGAGGGGGCAACCGGGGGGTGGGGTCGGGCTCTGCTCCCAGGGAACAAGTGATGAGAGGAAATGGCCTCAAGCAGTGCCAGGGGAGGTTTAGATTGGATATTGGAAAAAAATTCTTTACAGGGTTATGAAGCATTGGAACAGGCTGTCCAGGGAGGTGGTGGAGTGTCCAAAAAATGTTTGGATGTGGCAACTGGGTACATGGTTCAGTGGTGAACATAGTGGTGGTGCTGGGCTGACAGTTGGACTTGATGATCTTAAAAGTATTTTCAACCTTAACGATTCTGTGATTCTGTGGTATTACCCACAGATGAGAGACAATCCAAATTCAGATCGAAAACATCCTTCAGTTTTAAGTGATTTGCTAGTGGTTATATCCACTGGAAACAATATTTCTGGTTTCTGCCGAAAAGCATTGTAAAAGAACCTGAACTTCTTGGCATAGGACCTTGATGCTCCCCAGCTATAGGCAAGGACACTGATTTCAATAAAACCAGGAGAAAGACATAAACTAGTTCATCACCTATCACATTCTTTCAACATAAAGTAAGCCACACAGCTCTGTGTACATTAACAAAGCAGATCTGCAGAAAGCAGTGTGTCAAATACAGAACCTGCTTGAAACAGAAACCAAGACTACTTCCCATACCTGCAGCAAAACATTCTCCAGTCACCCCAAACCACAGCTCTGTCTTGTGCTGATTGCACACATGCGTGGGGAAAGCAGTGACCCCAAGGATAGCCCTTACAGCTCCCCACTGTGAGTGCCCAGACTCTTTCCAAAGCACACTCCCCAAATGCTTCCCAGGGGACACGCTGAGACAGAAAACTTCCAGCTCCCACGAGCCAGGCTGTGCCTGCCAAGCATGCCTGCTTCAATTTTGGGTTTTGATTTCCATGAATTGGCAGAAATCTTTACTCTTACCTCTGCAACATACTCTCTATGCTCTGTTGTGAAAATGAGACATTTTTCACTCATTTTTCATTTCTGACCTGAGGGGGAAAAGCCCATATGTTAAATTATGCTGAGTATGAACTCCAGATGGACTTGTGTCAGCAAAGTGTCGCACTTTTGAATAAGAATTTAGTTTCTTTTTCAGCCAGTCAGGGATTCTATATTGGAGGCAACAGCTGCCTCCTCATTTCCCAGCCCATGCAGGTAAAGGAAAACAACAGTTGCAGAAGGCATTCATTTTCTTCCTCTTTCACTCACTTGTCTGAACCAAATTATTGTGTATGGGACTATGTTCAATTAGATTAGCATGTGACTTTTAACTTCCCTGAAAGCCATCGCTCCCAATCCATTACCTGTAAAAATATACTAATATTAACATGAGCTAAAAGAATGAGATTGTAAAAATAACAGCTTTGTAAAAATTTGTAAATGGCCAGAGTTAGGGAAGAACAACTGACACACTCTGCATGATAAATGCATGTATTTTCAGTACTTAAGTCAATTGAAATTAAGTAAAAATGATAATGCATAAATTCTGTTAGCAGACTTTTCAAATCAACTTTGTGTTCAAACAGAAAGTGATTCAAAGCCCATGGTCTGTCTGTGCTAATTGGAAGGCATGTATCAGACACAGATGCAGAATACGGTATTGGAGCTCTGAATTCACTTAATTGCATTACTCTGAATTTACACCAGTGCAGCAGATGTAGTAACTCAGTCTTAATTCTGTCAACAAAAGATTTAAACCAGTTATTCCAAATATCCCTTTGCCATGTTAACATGTCAGTCTCTGTACAGTATCATCTGAAACTAACACAACACAAAATGGTATCTTCTTTCTGGAAATCTTCAATAACATCCAAAGATTCCCACTATGGCAGGTGGTTGGAACTAGGTGATCTTAAAGTCCCTTCCAACCCAAACCATTCTGTGATTCTGATTCAGGGCATTCCCTGTTCAGTATTTGAGTTGTCTCCTTGCAAACACGAGGGAGTTTTTCTGAATTTCCCCAGTGAATGAAACTTCTGTAATGTATGAAATTGTGTTGGGAAATGATGGCAACCTGCATGCAAGGTGTTGCACCAACATCTCACGACTTACCAAACACACTGATGGTGCAACAATTTCTAGATCAGCATCCTTGTGCTCTTAAAAACCATGGCGTGTCTTACCTTTCTCCCACCTCTCCAGCAATGTCGGGTGCTTAAATGACTCAAGGCTGGAATGAGATACACAGAAATCACCGAGGTGAAATCAGCAGCTACAGAACCCAGAGTGCTCCACTGCGGCCACATCTGACATGACCACACGGCCAGGTTGTCCCCAAATGTGGGAGAAACCCACCATTCTCCTGCCTCACCACCCCCAGCTCCGAGCAACACCGGGGCTGTGGCTGCCGAGCCCCGTGGCCGTGCTGAGGCCACAGGGCAGACTGGGGGCCGTGACTGCACTCCGGGAGATGTTACTGGGGGATGCCACCGCCACATCTGGCGGCCAGACTGGGGCTCAAGAGGTGCGGATTGAGGGACAGATCCATTCAGAGGGGCAGACCGCGGTCCGGGTCCCCTTAGAGGAGAGAATTGAGACCCCTGAGAGGACAGGGCTGAAGGTCAGATCCCCTCAGAAGGCGGATCGCCGTCGCGGTCCCCTCAGATGAACGGATTGAGGGGCAGATCCCCTGAGAGGACAGGGCTGAAGGTCAGATCCCCTCAGAAGGCGGATCGCCGTCGCGGTCCCCTCAGATGAACGGATTGAGGGGCAGATCCCCTGAAGTGCGGGTTGAGGGGCAGATCCCCTGAGAGGACAGGGCTGAAGGTCAGATCCCCTCAGAAGGCGGACCGCCGTCGCGGTCCCCTCAGACGAGCGGATTGAGGGGCAGATCCCCTGAGAGGGGCGGGGTGAGGGGCAGATCCCCTGAGAGGACAGGGCTGAAGACCACATCCCCTCATAAGGCGGATGGCTGTCCCGGTCCCCTCAGAGGGGCCGTGGCCGGGGCGGGTCACCTCAGCAGCGGCACCTCCCCGCCGTGGGTCCTGAGGCGGCCGGGGGTGTCTACGGCAGTGCCTGCCTGCCGTGGGGCCCTTCGGTGGGGCTGTCCCCGGCGCGCCTGCGTGCAGGCCCGGCCGGTTCCGGTGAGCGCTTAGGCGGCGGAGCGGGCGGATATGGCGGAGGGCGGCGCGGAGCGGGCCGATGGCCGCATCGTCAAAATGGAGGTGGATTACAGCGCGACCGTGGACCAGCGGCTGCCCGAGTGCGAGCGGCTGGCGCAGGTGAGGCGGGAGAGAAGCCTAGCGGGGCGGACAGGCTGAGTCATGGCGCGCTAGGCCGCGCGTGGAGGCGGCGCGGAGCGACCCGCGGCCGCATCCTGCCCCACGATGCGGTGTTGACCGGTCCGGTCGCGGGGTCTCCGTGCCGTGCTGGGGAATGGAAGGGACGGCTCCGCTGTTCCAGGGCTGTATGGGAGGGTGGGCAGGAGGGAGGTTGGTGCCCAGGCAGAGGGTGGCCGAGCACTGAAACTGCTCTCCAAGGCAGTGGTCACGGCCCCGACCCTGCCAGCGCTCAAGGAATGTTCGGATCTCGCTCTCAGATACATGGATTCTTAGGGATGTCCTGTGTAGAACCAAGGCCGAGAGATAGACTCGATTATCCTTGTGGGTTCCTTCCAACTCAGCCAGTTCTGTGATTTTGAGGCGGGACGAGGTTTCGGGGCGCAGCCTCGCGGGTGAGGGAATCAGAGGGCCTCAGTCCACTACAAGGACCGTGGGTCTTCCTTGCGGTCCCTGCAACGCGGAGTTGTTTGTTCATCCCGGGGCTCCGTGCGCCAGAGCTGCCTTCGTGTAGCAGGTCCCGGATCAGGTTGAACAGGTAGCGCTTGGCATTCTTTAACGCGGTTATATGCGAGCCCCAATAAGCTGGAATGGAGGAACAGAGCCAGGACGGCCGCTGGGGCTGTCTCTGCCTCCTTCGGCTCAGTAAACAACGTCTGTGCACACGCCCTGGGCGACCGCAGGATGTGTTCCACATGGGGTCATAGTGGTTGAGCATCGGTGTTTCATAAAAAAGTTCTTCTGTGGCCTGGAGATTCTTGTGCAGCACAGATCTCAGAAGAGAAGAGCCATGGAACCACAGAAGGGTTTGCATTGGAAGAGGCCTTAAGGTCATCTCATTCCGCCCCCTGCCATGTGCAGGGACACCTTCCACTAGACCAGGTTGCTCCAAAACCGTCCAGATTGGCGCTGAACACTTCCAGGGATGGGGCAGCCACAGCTTCTCTGTTTTTGCTGTCATTTGTTGTCCCAGTAGGATGGCATCTGACTCTGTACATGCTGCAGATGCTCTGCTTGATCCACGTGTCTCACTGTGAAAGACACACATGTTGTACTGTTCTGAAGGTGGTAGCCTTAAGATAAATAAATTGCATCTTAGATGATTTTAAGACTACTGTATGGAGAGCAGGCACAGGGATTTTATCCCACAGGCACAGCTCTACGTAGGAATGGACACCATGGCCGTGTTTCAGTCTGCAAAACATAAATTCTGTGGCAGTAAGAGCACATCCTTGACAAACTGTTGTATGTAGTCTAAAATATTTCAGCTGGGATGTTTTAGAAACAAATTTCGTTTTCTCTGATTTGTTACTCATTTTCTAACCAGCTTTTGTTTCTAGTCTCTAACCGGTTTTTTGCAGCCCCACCATTGCCATGGGCTGTTACAAATTTACCCATACTAACTTTTTTTTTTACTAGATATTTGCTAGGATTTGCCACTGAGAACTGAAAGTACATTGTAGTATCTTACACTGCTCTAAACAAGGGCAAATACAGTTCTCAAAACCCCTCTGAAAAGAGGACTATTATAATTCCATGCTTAGCCTGTAAAGCTTGTAGTTAATGCTTTGTATAATACACTGTAATTAAGGTATGAATATGGGTGAAAGTAATAGGAGAACAATTTTTTTGGCCAAGGTATTTAATTGCATATCTGATCTCACTCTGAAAGCTCTGTTTTGGCCAGAGAACAAATGAGTTTTCCTCGCAGCTCAGTGAATGTGAGCTCACCAAACCTGTCTGAAACTTGCCAGGTTTCTCTCCCAAGGCAGACAACTTAGAGCATGTGTTGTGCAAAAATGAAACTGGTACCTCTCCAATTTTATCTCTGTGTAGAACCATGCATTTAAAGTAAGTGCTATGCATACATTTTTTAAAGGAAAAATAATTGAAAATGGCTGTACAGGCTGGTCTGTGTTTTTATTTCTGTGAGAATTTGAGCTACTCTCAGTTTAAACTGAATTGTGTTCTTAATTCATGAAGATAATTGTTTGCCTGTCTTATTAGGAAGGAAGATTGCAAGAAGTCATTGAAAACCTTCTCTCCCTGGAAAAACAAACGCGGACGGTGAGTAGTGCGTGGTGATGCTGGGATGTGCTACACACCTCATTTTCCACTGGGTTAGAGTCATGAAAGGACTCAGAGTATCCTTGGAGTGCCAGTCTTTTTCTTTAAAAAGCAAATCAGTGACACCAGACACGATTTTTCCCCTTTATGCTGGAGGGCTGCAGGTTGTTTGTCCTGTCTCTAACGCACTCTCGGTTTGTTACAGGCTTCTGACATGGTCTCCACATCCCGAATCTTAGTTGCCATAGTGAAAATGTGTTATGAAGCTAAAGACTGGGATGCTCTTAATGAAAATATTATTCTTCTATCAAAGAGAAGAAGTCAGTTAAAACAGGTGAATTTAATCCTTTGAAACAAAAGATAAAACTGTATTTTGGAGCTGTATTATATATCTGGTTCCCCTATGTGTGTAGGGACTTTTTGCGTAAAGATGGTGGTTCATCTTTACACTCTTCTGCAGTGTGTATTGTAGACATATTCCTTATTCTTCATCTTTAGATATACATTAAACAGTTACTGCAGTTTGCTGTGCTCGTAGGAAATGTGTGCTTTGCATGCTTGCTTTTGAAACTGGCATAAAGCACTTGCATTTAAGAAAGTGTGAAGCTTATTGCACTCTGTGTGTTCAGTTTGACTACATTAGAAGTCAGCAACAGGTAATTTTAATGGCATCATTGCTTTAGGAAGGGAAAGGTTACCAATTGTCACCAGTGTGTGTAAAAGTAGAAGTACAGTTTAGTTCTCTGACTTGCATGGACTGTAGCTGAAGGCTTGGATCATTCCAGCTGAATTTGAGGAACTTCTTGAGGAAGACATTTCTAGAAGTTGAATTCTGGGCTTTTTTAGAAGTTGGTATTTTAATAATAATTTTACCAGCTTTGTCAGCATTGTTACCGGAAGTGGACATTCCCATAGCTGTGCTTGTCACTGAAGGAAGAAATCTTCCCTCTTCCTTCCCTTCCTGAGGAATCTACAGGTGTTCCAAGGAGAGGGGATAGTGCACACAGTTAAGAGAAGGTACAGGTCTCTTCAGCCGTGTGGGTCTTAGGGCAAGCAGAGAAGTTCTGCCAGTCCATGTGAGTCTTGTGGATTTGGCAGAAGAGGAATTGCTTTTCAAGACAGAACTGCATGGCATGGATTACTTTCAATATTGGAAAAACTGAGAGGAAAAAAATTACACAACAGCATCACATTTGCCTTGTAGCATCAGTCAACAGCATCGTTGTATACATCCTCCTGAATCAAAGGGAGGAGATGTATCTTGTGTGCTTTTTGCTGAAATGAGTCTCTTCAGTGAGATGTGAAACTATTACTTACCTCTGAGTGTTACAGCTTGAATTCATTAGGGAAATCTAAAACCACAGTATGTTTCTCCCCTCTGTTTTCATACTAGGCAGTTGCTAAAATGGTCCAGCAGTGCTGCACTTACGTTGAAGAAATCACAGACTTACCTGTCAAACTGCGCTTAATCGACACGTTGCGTATGGTCACAGAAGGAAAAGTAAGGTTTTGTTTTAAGACTCAGTGTCTAAAAGATAGAATAAAAATGTTCACCTTCTTTAAAAGCATAGTTTCTTAGCATTATTTTTTTAATCTTGTGCAAGGAAAAGTAATTTTAAAATTAACCTTAGAAGCCAAGTAGTTTATTTCCTTCCAAAAGACTGCAGATATTTTCCATATTTAAATCATATGCTGAAACACTGGTTTGTCATGTTCCTATGATGTAGGCATCTGGATGTATTATTAATATAGTTAGTAATACATTTCAAAATTTTAAAATGCCATTTTCTTTTCACTTTTTAAACTGTTGTGTGTTTGAATTTGTTAGAGAAATAGCTAGGTTTAATCTAATTTCTCCCACATTTAGCAAGGTGTTACATATAGTTATGATAACCAGAAGGTGATACCAAGTGAGTTCCTTTTGCTTTAAGAAAAGTAAGAATTCTGAATAAGGGAAATTTGTGTCAATGTTATGACTTCTGTGTGTTAGTCTAAATTGTTAGTAATCAAGTCTTGTTGATTAATGGCTGATTAGGAGTAAGTGAAATAATTCAAAGGGTAGTACTTAGTACACATTAACCATTAAAGTGTAACTTCCTCTCTGTTTCGATGTGTTCTAGCCGACAAAATATGTAATACTTTATTCACAGTGCATATCCCTTTGTGTTTGCTTAAAGAGTCATAGGTCAGTGTAGACATTATTTTTTAGATTAATTTCGTCCAAAAAGTTTGATGTGTCAGTTATTCATTGTATTTCATCAGTGTATATTGTGGACAGTGCCAGTGTGGTGGATGGACAAGAAGTTAAGTGGTTGTATGATGACAGCATCAAGTGTATTTCCGAGTCTCAGAGTTTGCACTCCTCTAGAAAATTCCAACGTTTAAACTCTTCCTTCTGCCCTCAGATATACGTGGAAATCGAACGTGCTCGACTGACAAAGACACTTGCAACAATAAAGGAACAGAACGGGGAGGTGAAAGAGGCTGCCTCGATTCTGCAAGAGTTGCAGGTAACACCTTAGAACTCAGAATTGCATCAGCAGTAGCAATTAATTCTGACTGTTCCGAGATTGTTTAGAAACTGAATCAGGTAGGTTTGCAAAAATGCCTGGAATGTGATGAACTGTTATTAGTGCAAGTGCAGTTCAACTTCAACTGCTTTTGTTCATCTCATGGTTGGGTTATATAGAATATTTTCCACGTGGAAAGTAGATTTCAATTCTCTGCCTAGTGGATTGAGTTTAGCGTTGGTGGGGGTGATAATTAAAATGGAATAACCTTTATTCCATTTTCACTTGTTCTGTAATAGGTTTTCTTCTGTTGTTTTGTTTTGGTGTGTTCCCCTCCAGACAACCTCCCACTCTTCTGGGACAGTTAAGCCTTCACTTGATTTGATTTTGCCAACCATAAGTAGTTATAATTTCATTTCAGGTGGAAACCTACGGTTCAATGGAAAAGAAAGAACGTGTAGAATTTATCTTGGAGCAGATGAGACTCTGTCTAGCTGTAAAAGACTATATTCGAACTCAAATTATCAGCAAAAAAATTAATACAAAATTTTTTCAAGAAGAAAACACAGAAGTAAGTAATTGGAGGATTTCTCACTCTTTCTCCCTTCTCCGACCCAAATTTTAATCTGATTCACCTCTCTTCAGGTCCAAGTGTATTTAAATCCCTCTGTTTTCTGGGGTTCAGTTGAACGTCATTTACCTGTCTGTGTTAATTTGACTTTTTGATACTGTTTCAGAAACTAAAGTTGAAATACTACAACTTAATGATCCAGCTGGATCAACATGAAGGCTCCTACCTCTCCATCTGTAAGCACTACAGAGCCATTTATGACACTCCCTGTATCCAGGCTGAAAGTGAAAAGTGGCAACAGGTAAAACAACTTTCCATAAAAAGTGTCTGTATTTCCATGTGACAAATACCTATTTCTTACCACATCAGTGTACAGTGGATGAAATAGCTCATCAGTCTGTTTTTATTTAAATGGCTATATTAACAAATTGGTTAGTTGAAAACAGATATGATAAAGTTGATTTCAAAAGAATGTTTATAACCAACATCTTCATTATATTGTCTTTGAAGTTGAGAATGTCTCAACTGTTTCATACAAGTGTAGAGATTACAAACAGCTGTTCATGTGTGGTCTCTGGTGCTGTTATGTGTGCAGTACAGATGTCTTTCACGTTTGAAAAGATTTTTTTCTTCATGTATTTATTTGAAATACTAGAATTTTGGTTAACCTTTGTCAATTTAAATGTACCACAGTTTATTTCTGCAAGATGACATCAATTTCACCTTAATTTCTTAATACTGAGCTTAAATCTTTTACATATTAAAACTCTAAGCTCTGTAACTAGTGTTGGCAATTCCTCTGTTTAATTATGGGAAAAAAATACTCTTTCCTCTTAAACAGGCACTGAAGAGCGTTGTTCTTTATGTTATTCTTTCACCTTATGACAATGAACAGTCTGATTTGGTGCACAGAATTAGTAGTGACAAAAAGCTAGAAGAAATCCCCAAGTATAAGTAAGTATCCTTTCTAATAACCAATTCTTAGATTAAGAAGTATCTCTTTTTAACAGTGCAAGTGAAATCTCTTCTTGCTGAGTCTGCTGTAAGCAACTCTAAATTTAATGCTGCATTAAGAATACTGCAAAAATGTCATGGTTGTTCTAAGTGGAAATAAACGTCTCTTATAAGAGGAAGATCTTTTTTGGAAAACGAGTCTGACTTGAGCTGCCCTCATTATTTATGATAATAAGAATAAAACACTTAAAATTATGCCATTGATCTATTTTAAGTATGAAATAGGCCTTATTAATACAGGATTGTAACCATCTGTACTAAACCATTTAGAGACCTTCTAAAACTATTCACCACCATGGAGCTGATGAGGTGGAGTGCCCTAGTTGAAGAATATGGGAAGGAGTTGAGAGAAGGATCCCTCGACAGTCCTGCAACAGATGTTTTTGGCTGTACAGAGGAAGGTGAAAAGAGATGGAAAGATTTAAAGAACAGAGTTGTGGAACATGTAAGTATCAGCGTCTGTAAGCAGTAGCTGTGTACTCATTGCCTCAGCTAAAAATGGTTTTTGCTTGCCGTATTTTAATCACAAATAACACAAAAGAGTAGCTAATAAAGCAGCAGATAAGGTGTCTTTCCTGTTGTGTTGTATTTCAGGATTTTATTTGCTTGTATATCTTTATTGGATACATATATTTGGCACAGTTGCCACCAAAAAGAGCATATTGCACTCAAATAAGATTTAGCATTCATGTTTCAATAAAACATAAATCTCAAAGTCTTGCTTTGTATTAAATTCATAATTGGTTGATTTATTTTCTTAATAATTTATCATGTAAAGACTTTTATACCTTCCACCAGCAAAAAAGCTGTTTGTTCACAACCCCTCATGTGCCCCATGCTGGACTGCCACTAGCGCACTACAGTTCCTAATCTGCTTTTAACATGGACTTGTATATTTTTGCAGCCCGCTTCGATAATTTTTTGCACATAACCCTCTACTCTGAACACTTCTATTCCAGAATATTAGAATAATGGCTAAATATTATACCAGAATTACAATGAAGAGAATGGCACAGCTCCTGGATCTGTCTGTTGATGTAAGTCTTGCTTTGCTCATCCTTCTTTCATAAGGGGTGTGTGTTTGTGGCAGAGATGTGAGTATTCCCCAGAGTAATGTTCTTATTTGATTTATTTTCTGCCGAAAACTATTCTTTAAACCCTAAACTCAGTTTCATGATGCACATGCCCATAAGGCAAAAGCTGCTCTTAGAAGTTCATTTATGTTCAAGGCCTTGTGTAAACGCTGGAGCTTCTTGTCTGGTGTTTCAGTGTTTAAAAGTTCTTGTCCATGAGTGGTGAAAACCAACTGAAGAGAGGGTCCTTCACCTGTAAATATCCCTGTTCATAGGTGGTGGCACTTTGGGAACATGGGGTGGAGGGTCTTCCTGCCACTCCTCTGCGTTTTCAAGAGCTTTCCAAGTAGAGTGACAAGTGAAAAGTTTTACCCTTCTGCCTTTTCATGACATCTGCTTTTTCCACAAATTCAGATAGTGGTCAGTAATTTACTGGGATTTTCTCTAGCATTGCTTGCCACATGACTTGCTCTGGTATCTGTGTAGCCAAGTACTCCAAAGTGTAGAAGTCTATTGAGGCAGTATATTAAACTTTTAATTTCATGAAAGATAATCAGATATAGGTCAACTGAAAACAAAAAGGTTTTTTTTTTTTGATAGCTTGTGCTAGTACCTTGCATTGCCAGCATGTGTAATATTAAAGTACTGTGCATTTTTTACAGTACAATATTGTTACAGCTATACTTGTGTATAAAGAAAATCTTATTCCAGGTGCTTTCATACTGTTTGGGAGCAATTCCGGTGTTTTTTAGGTAAAAATGCTATGTTCTTGACTTAGTGCTGTTTGTCTTTACAGGAATCGGAGGAGTTCTTGTCTAACCTAGTAGTTAATAAGACCATCTTTGCTAAAGTAGACAGGCTGGCAGGAATTATCAATTTCCAGAGGCCTAAGGACCCAAACAATATACTCAATGACTGGTCTCACAAGCTCAACTCCCTCATGGCCCTAGTTAACAAAACCACACATCTCATTGCCAAAGAAGAGATGATCCATAACCTGCAGTAAGGTGCCTCAATAATCTCAGTGCTTTTAAAGAAGGCATTAAATCTTCATAATAGAGACTATTATTACAAGTGTGTATATGGTTTGTTTTCTCCCTGTCAAGCCTTCCTGGTCTAAAATTTAGAACATAATTCTGAAATTCCTGTTGACAATTAAGTTCCCTTGATTATTCATTGAGTTGTTAAATGTTTTTGCTACAATTGGTGAAAGAACAGAATAAAACTGTATTGCCTGTATAATAATAGTCTTGTGATTTCTTTTTTTCCGTGTGTACCCTTACCTGTCTAACACATAATTCTGTGGGTATTTCATTACAGGACTATTCTTGAGGCTGTGATTGAGAGGATATACTGTAAATAATAAAAACCTAGGGTTTTACAAAGAGGTAGCTTAAAATGATAATATTGTAAAGTTATGTCAAGGTACTCTTTGAACAAAATTCTGGATGTTTATGCTTAAGAATAATGCTATTTCTTGTGATTTGGTACTACAGTTAGAATTTATTAATTAATTCTGAACTGCCAGAGCAATCGATACATGAGTAAGTACCTAAACCTTTGTCTGTTTGGTGCAAGTCACTAAATTTGCCTGTTTTGTTGTTACAGTTTGTAATGGCTACAATGGCAATTAATCATTTAGTTAAGCTGGTACTTTGAAGCTGCTGCTTCTCATCGTGAGTGTTTTATATTCTGAGCAGATAATGCCCTATTATTTACTTTAACCTCCTTGTAATGGAGGGAAGCTGTGGACTTTTCCCCCGGTCTGTTTTTTTAAGGAAGTAAAATAGAACAAATAGTGTACTAAGAATCAATGGAACTTCTCTTGAATTGGCTCTAGTTTGGAATGATTTTTAATGCTAGCCATAACTATTCTGTCCATAATTAATTAAGTAGAGACTACAATTATAAATGATGTATTGAGGTCTATATAAATCCCATCTCTTTACAAGCATACTGAGCTTCACTTAGACTAATGCTCTCTTCATATGAATACACAGAAATTGGGAAACTCCAAACAGGGATTTTGAGTGAGGGAAGTCTGAAGGGACAGGAAAAGATGTAAGCTTGTAAACAGTGATTTGCATTTGAAATGCAGACTTTGGACATAGCTTATGGGAAACTTGGGAATGTAATTTGGAAGGCTTGTAACTTTCAAAGCTTTACCAATCCAGCTCACTGCATTTGAAAGCAAAAAGGCAGCTGAACTATCAGTGAGCAAAGGAAGAGGAGCAGGTATTCAGAATGCACAGAATGTTTACCATCTAACTTCCTAAATCGTATTATAATCCCAGTTGTACAAGTTGTTTAAAATCTTGTCATGACTGTTTCTGAGCATGGGATGTTCTGGCCATTGGAAGGCTTTAGTAGCATGAGCAAAACTGGCTGCTGTCAGAACAATGGACAAAGTAGCTTAAAAAACAATTTATCTTTTGAAAACTGAGGCAGGAGCTA
The DNA here is from genome assembly GCA_013390045.1 of Picathartes gymnocephalus. NCBI lineage: Eukaryota > Metazoa > Chordata > Aves > Passeriformes > Picathartidae > Picathartes > Picathartes gymnocephalus. The sequence continues at coordinate 31,830 of WEKY01051383.1, forward strand.
TCACAGAGGGGAGCAATGGCCCATCAGGGGAAGTAGGAACTTGCCTCTCCCTGTTCTTAAAAACATTTTCCTTCCATTTGCAGTCTGGCCTGGAATCTTCAACTCCAAGCATTTAAGCTTCTGATGCTTCTACCAGATGAGATATATTGGACCTGGTTCCCCAGCCAGCCCTCTTTTCCTCTTCATCCTAGAGTGGAATGTTTCAGTGGTTCCCTGGCTCTTCTTTCTGGGTTTCTTGCAGATCCTACTCCCTCTCTGGCCTGACTCTAGCCCTCTCTGCTGCCTGTGGCTGCATTTAGAGCATGAGTTTGTTGGAGAGAGGAGGTGGTTTCTCTCCCCTTACAACCACCTTTTGCTGTCAACATTAGAAAGAACATGGAAAAACTCTTACCTTTCAACAGTTCAGGAGGATTATGAAGGTTCACTTTCATGGTTTGTCTTTGTGCCAAAGATCCACAGTGATCAAGCTCTCTGCTTTCTGATCTGAAATAGATTTTTGTTTGCACTTGGAACACCTTAGTCTTGGTTTACAACATGCTGCCCAAGGCAGGCTCCCTCCCTAACTGTCCTCAGAGTGAGATTTCTGCTGTGTTCTGAGTATTTGTTGCCAGAAGCAAGAATCCCTCAGGGTTTCTCTCCCCATACATCACAAAGTTAAAATAGAAATTTTAAACCAAGAGTCTGGAATTACTAGGCTATAGCATAATTCCAAGTGAGTGGAAAAGAATCTATTTAGCCTGAAGTTTGGGCTTGGGTGGTTTTTGGTTTTGGTTTTTTTTTTTTTTTTTTTTTTTTTTTTTTTTTTTTTTTTTTTTTTTTTTTTTTTTTTTTTTTTTTTTTTTTTTTTTGTTTTTTTTTTTTTGCTTGCAGACTACCATGGATAAAAATGGAAGTGTATCTTGAGTCTGTCTTGAAAAGGTTGTCACATTCAGGTTGCTAGGAAAGAAGCTCTAAATTTTTGGTGCCAGTTCATCTCAAGAATGCAGATATATGTCAGATATAAGTCCTCCATGAGCAATTCAAAGGTCAGCATAAAGACATGCCAGCTTCTTAAAATGCAGAGAGTGAAGATCTTTGATCTTGACAGTGTGGGATCAAACCATCACATTACTCTGACCTTTGTAGTTTCCATCTCCTCAGTGTACCCCCAACATCCCCTTGTTGCTGGTTGCTTCTCAACGCTCTCATTTTGTGGATCAAAGGAGAAATGAATTAGCTGGAATATTACTTGCTCTAGAAATTACATGTGCTTAAGGAGTCCACATTGAAATGTTACCCTTGGATAATTATGAAGTAAGATTAAAGTTGAGATCATCTGTTCATTAGAGGACTCTGGAGGAATTCCAGGGGAATTTTCATGCTGGAAAATCAAAACTTGCTACTCTTCAGCCAATAACCAGACATTAATGGCTGCCTAGAAAGAGTTTGCTTTTTTTGTTTACCAAGACTAAGAACTACTGTTGCTATCTAACCCCAGGTCTACCACTGCCTTGTTTGTGGCAGAGGCTAAACCACTTAACTTGTTACTTTCCCATGATTGCTGTTTCTGAGGGAGTTCACAAATTTATAAAGGTCCAGTGTGCTAAGACAATAAAAACATTGCTCCTGTTGCTGCAATCTGTCTGGCACTTCCATTGAGAAAGGCCTCCTGTTGTTTTGTTGCTCAGGGGTGAACAATTGTTGGAGAAGCCTGCTGGGATGTTGGGCTGCAGGGTCAGGGAGGCAATTCCCTGCTGAATGTATTCTATTTTGTCCTTATTACTCTTACATGTTAATTGTAATGGGTTTTCCTGTATTCTGGTTAGACATCATGAGTGGAGCTTATTGAAAATGGCGTTTTCTGTATTAATGAAATACCAGAAGTGGGAGGGAACTTGAGCACAGAATTGAAATTGATTTTCTGAATTTCGTGTGAAAGGAGAAGAGAAAGAAAAAAAGTAGCAGTATAAATTTCAAATAATTAAAATAGTTTTGTTTTGAAAATGTAGAAACCAAGCTGTAGTTGTGATTCCAAGTGTGCAGCTCATGGGCGAGCCAGGTCTCCAGGGATTTTTGCCTACCAAGTCTCCATTAGCCCTGGAGGGTTTGAGAGTTCCCAACTCTGCCAGAAGCTGTGCCACACCTTTCAGTGCTCTGCTCAGATCTTGGCTTCATGGCAGGGAGCCTAGCAGCCCTGAGTGGCCCCAGGTTTTCAAACCCCTGGTTTTTGGCAAGGAGCCTGGATTCTCCAAGGACCAGGGCATGGCTCCTAGCTTCACAGAATAGGGGGAAGCCCTGTGAGCTGGCATCGTTTACAGAATCTTGACTGAAGAGTAGGGAGACAGGATGTCTTAGAGCTTCTCTACAGGGATTCCCTGCACTCATGGTCCCTGGCATAGTGGGCTTTCTAAACTTTCAGTAAGAAATTGCTATTTTCAGATTGGAAAGATATTGAAATCCCAAGAAATGTACAAGTGGAATTGAATTTAATATTCATTGGAGGGTTTTAAAAAATTTTACCATTATAATGAGTCCCTAGAAATATCACTGTTAGGCTTTTGAGCATCTGAATCCTGTCAAGTCTCCTAAATGAGTGGGAAATCCTTGTCTTTGTTACTCTCTCATGCTTCCCCATTATGCCTTTAGTATTTCTTACATTTCCAACATCCACTGTTGCTTTTCTTCTTCCCCTCCAGACTCCTGTGACCCCCTGCTCCTGGCCTCTTTGGGCAGAAGTCTAGCACTGTGAGCTCTCCTTTTGCCATGAAACCCCATGGGTGAGCATAGCACACAGGATTCCAGGGATTTAGGAAGTTCACAATTCTGGAAATGTAAGGCAGTAGTCAGCATGTAACATATCTGGTTCTGTGCCTCACCCAGTGCTCAGTGACAGCCTGGCTTGTCAGCTCATCCTGGGGGTTGTGAATGATGTGTTGGAGAGCAGAGGTTGGAAGGCAAAATTACAGCTTCCACTGGGGTAATACACATCAAGGAAAGAGAAGATGTCTCAGGTATATATGGAGTTCCTCACACAGTAGTAGCTGATATAATCTTATTTTGTTAAATTATCCTTTAATACTGTATTGAAACATGTCAGTGAAAGCTACAAGAAGCCTCTTTCTTCCCAGGTTATCTGTAAGCGATTCCTGGGCCATTCGCAGCCTCCTGGGATGTTATCACAGAAGTGGCTCTGAAATAAAATTTTACTTTTTTTAGGCCCTTTGGATTTGGGATCTCATCCCTTAAGCCAGTTGCTATATGATTCTCACTTTGAGCAGGATTTCCAAGGTTAATGAGCTCTTGGAGCCCCATTTGTTTTGGACCAACAGTCTTCATCTTTCTATCTGGTAACAAGGACTTTGAAAGAGCTTGGAGGGGACAGCACATGGAAACAGGAGAGTTGTTCCAAGCTTGCAGGCTCAGGGGCAGTGCTTGGCAGCTGCTCCCATCTTGGAGTTGCTGGCTCCTTGTCCAGCCTCTGGCACGCCCACTGAGGGTTTATGAAATACACTTGACCAGTCCACAAAATAGACTAAAACCTGCTTCATACAGAAGCTAAAAGGGTTAATTAAAGTACCAAGATCATTAAAAGCAGTGCAAGGGCACAGGCTCTATGTTGTGTTTTATATGGGGGGTTCCCCTGCTCCCATAGTCCTTACCAGCTCCTTTCTGGGCTGTTCCTACAGGGCAGAGTTGCCACCTTTTCACAGCAGCCTTTGCCTCTTGGTACTTCCAAAGTGGAACTTTAAATCAGCAGAGACAGAGAGTAAAAAGAATGGGGTCTGTCACTGAACAGATCCTCCTATAACTCAGTCACTGCCACACAGTTTCTTTCTTAGCACATTATAAAAACATACTGTCACAACAAATGGACTCAAAAAAAGCTTATGTGAAAAAGAACCCCAACTAATTTTCTGTCTTCTCCAAACTGAACTTCAGAGGCTATATGTGTTTATATCTACAAATATGCATATACTGATAATTTTATCTTCCACTGCTTTTTCTAATTATCATTTATTTTAAAGAAAACCTTTGTGTTTTCTAACAGAAAAAAATTCCAGTAATATAAAGCTCACTAGGAACCAGAGACAACCAGCCTCAAAAGTAAAAGGACTAACTCCACTTCAAGAACCTGGACTGAATGACACAAAGTTAGTTGGATCCTAACCACAGTTTCAGATTTCTCTGATCCCTGTTCCTTGCACAGTGCCCATAGAAAACACAAGTCACAGCACTAGGAAAGGTGTCAGGCTGGCAGCAGGGACAGCAGAGATGGCCTATGGCAAGTTCCACAGGAGCGTTTTATTCTGAAATGACATCTCCTGGGCTGAACCCACGCTCCCTTCCACGACAGCACAACTGCACTCCCAACTAGTTATGAAGTTGAACTAAAAAGTGGACTGATTTAACACTGGGGTTGCAAATGCAAAGGATTTATTGAGATTTACTTCCTCCTGTATTTACATTTTTGCAAGGAGCTCTCTCTTTATAAATGCATTACTGATGAATATTGAAACCCTTCTTGGGCAAAAGTACTTTCTTGCAGTGGCAGTGCATCAGAGGCTTGGCTGGTTATTCTTCAAAGAGTTACAAGTCATTAGATGTAAATTTAAATATAAATGTAAATACATTTTACAGGAGGATCCAATACTAAAATGATCTGGATATTATTTCAATTAAAGGGGGAGGAAAAGTTTTTTAAAAACACTGCAATCCTGTTTTGGTGATAAACTTGCTTCAGGATCTTAGGAAAGCTGCTTTTCCCCAATTTCTTGTCCACTTTGCCCTAAAGCACAACAGCCTATGCAGAGCACAGGGCACCCATCCACGGCAGCTAAGCCGGTAACGCCTTGAAAAAGCCAGTTTGCAAAACAGCATAGGTATTAAGAACTGATTGCCAAAGAGTCTGAAAACACAGCTAACAGGGAAGATTACTCCGTGAAAATAAAACTGTCATGCAAAGCAGTTTCTGGGATTCATGAGCAGCCAGCAAAGCGTTACCAGCAGTCCTTCAGCACAGGCGGAGGGTTTGGGAAACACGGTGACGGCGGGAGATGCTCCAGCACCTGCGGCAACCTCGCACCCGGACCCGGCCTCCCCCAAGTTTCTTTGAGGGAAGGAACTTTAAAAAGCCACAGGAAAATAATTTTAAAAAATCCCCAAACCAAACAAACAAAAAAAAAACCAAACCAAAACAAAACAAAAAATCTCCAACTCACGCAGTAGAATAACAACGAGAAAAGTAATTTCCAAGCTTTTTTCAGGGGTGGGCTCCGTGTCTGGCTCTGGCCGGCCCCCCCCCGCCTGCCGGCATCGGCCCCGCCCGCGACCCTCGGGCACCGCAGCTGCAGTCTAAGCCCAGGAAAGGAGAAGGGGAAAAAAAAAAAGGATAAAAATTAAAGAAAACACGGAAAACCACCCGAAGTTGCCCGTTTCTAGCGCAGGCGGCGGCGAGGTGGCCCCTGACACTGTTCCGTGAGGGGACCCCGGGCTGCGCTTCAGCGGCCGCCGGGCTGAGGGAACAGCGGGTCCCGGTCCCGGTCCCGGTCCCGGTCCCCGTCCCCGTCCCGGACCCGGACCCCATCCCCATCTTCATCCCCGTCCCCATCGCCATTCCGTCGCGGTCCTCGTCCCCACGCGGACCCCATTCCTGTCCCCGTCGCAATCCCTATCTCACTGCCGCTCCCATTCTTGTCCCTGTCCCATCCCCTCACACCGCCGCCCTCCGCCTTCCGGGCCGGCGGCGGGCGGGGAGGGCCGGCCTTTCCCACAATGCTTTGTGGGACGTTGACAAGTGGATCCAAGATGGCGTAGAAAGTAATGACAGGTAAGTCGGGACTTCCCCGTCCGCCCCCGCGGGCACCGAGCGCGGCCCGCACCGGCCGCCCGCGGCCC
>WEKY01051383.1:37811-50782 GCA_013390045.1 Picathartes gymnocephalus
GCGGGCGGAGCGGCCCCGCGCCCGGCCGGGCCCAGGGGCCGGCCCGAAGAGCCGGCGATGCCTCGCACGAGCCGGGGGTGCTCCGGGGGGGATGCAGGGGGGGTGGTAGGCAGCTTTGTTTTTGTACCGGGCGGGGCTGGAGGGGACGGGAGAGACGGCCAGGAAATAACAATGGTGAAATAGAAGTGAAAAAAATGGGGTAGGTAGGGTTTGCGGAGGGATGGAAAAATAAATTGGAAGAATTTAACAGCTGTTGTAAAATTACCCCCTCGGAGAGGTTGAAGGGTGGGCAGATGAGCTTATGTTTTTGTTTTCTGCAGAAGGCTTTGGCAGGGAGAGTGGAGTGAAGTTGGGAGGTTTAACACAGGTCCTGAGAGCAGCTTTTATACCCTGGAACAGCTCTGAAACTGAAAACAGGAGAGTTTCCACTGCACATTGCAATGCAGTCCTTCCAGCAGATACTTATATATGTATTTTTAGGGCAAATCCCCTGGCAAGAGAGGGATCTTTGTTACCCCTCTTGTAGTGGGACATGTCCTTTTGTTAATTTCCAAAGGAGTGCAGTTGTTTTGGCTTCGGAGCTTTGTTAGGCAATTGTTGTTTGATTAGAGTAACATGATTAAACATATCATTGTTGGAAATTAAGAAATAACTGCAGGGAAACCGTTGCAAGGCTGCTTCCCAGTTAAGGACAAAATGAGTAAGAGTTAACAAGGTAGTAGGATTTTTGCATTATTAAATGTACAGTGAGTTTGAGAGGAAGTTTTAAAATAACACATTTCACTTTTCATTGAAAAAATAAAGTAATTCAGTTGTGAGACAGAAATATACCCTGCAAATGAATATCCCCATTGATAGATTGAATGTATCACCATGGCTGGTCCTGTTGGGATGGTTTGGATTGCTGACATTGCCTAATGTTTGTAATAATTAGTGGAATGGAAGCAAGGCAAAGGATAAAATACAATGCCTGCTATTCTCTATATAGGAAAAGACATGTTCCTTTATAAAAAATAAAAATATAAGCAAGTGGTGCTTTGCAAGTTTGCATTATTTTCTAAGACAGATAGGTAGAACAGGAAGGCTTTAAAATAATATGTGTTAAATTCAGTTGTTTCAGTACTTTTGAGCCATGGCAGACTGTGAATGAAAACTCCGTTTTTTTCCTTTTTTTTTTTTTTAATGGCAAAGCTTTTGTGATGGGGACAGTCTGGGGGTGCTGGGCAGGTCTGTAGGGAGGAGCTGATTTTGAATGTTCAATTCAAACTAAGAGGAGGGGAAAGTGTACAAGCGGCCACCTGATTCCCTCCATGTCCTTTGAGTGCAAACCCAGGGAATCAGACTTTTGTAGGCTTGGCTTTTACAGCGCAGAAATTGTCAGTGGCAGAAGCTGAGTTAAGCTTTTTTTTTGGTTTAACTTTAATTAGCAGAGCAGTTTTTCTTTATTGGTAAGTGAAGGAACATTTTATGTGTTATTACTGATAAATTGAGTTCTCTTTGTAATTTGTTCTGAAAGTAGAAATTACTTCTTTATTTTTCCTAGCTGAAATCACATTTCCTTTATCACTCTTCACCTCTGTGATTTTTTTGGACCTATGAAATGTACAGTGTGTATTTTACCTCTTTTAATTCATACAGGCACTGTACCTTTTTAAGTGAGCCAGATGAATTTTTCTGTGGAAGAGGCTTGTTAAAGTCATTGCTTGAAGACTTGAAGGGTTGTAATAGCTGATTTTGTTGGGTTTCTTTTTGTTTATTTTGGGTTTTTTTTGTTTGCTTGTTTGGGGGCTTGTATTTGCCTCTTCCCATCACACTAAAACTTAAAGATGTGGAACCAGCATCTTACTCTGTAATTTATCCCAGCTCTGCTTCTTGATCTGTCATTGAGGATCCTTTTCCTTTGTGAAATCTCACTGGTTTGAGAGAAGTTCCTCCTGGGCTTTCAGATCAGTGTGAGTAGATGTGGTTGTAGAAGAAGGGCTGTGGTTTGGAGAGAACTTCTGCTCAAAGGTTGGATTCATAGAGAAATTTTCATCTCAAAAAATGTAAGTCAGAGTGTTGGGAAAGCTCGAAGAGGTGATATTCCAGGTGGGTAAGGTACAGGTCTAGTGCTTGAGAGATGTGGACAGCCTGGTGCAAAACTCTTCACCTGTTTGTGCTTCCTTTTGAAGGAATTTAAAATAGGGATAGTGGATCTTACTGGCTTGTAAGGAGTCCTGATGTCTGTGGATTAAAGAGCCCATGTCGGAGCTGGGCAATAATATTACTGCTGTTTTCCCACTCTGTTAATTTAATATTCTGATGAAATATTTTCTCCATTGTTGGCAATTATTTTTGTTAGTAAAATCCCCTTTGCATTTATAGCTGGATATTCTTTCTGACTTTCAGTGTGTTGGTTTGTTTTTCTTTTTATTTGTTATTTACTATCATCTTACATTTGCTACTGAACATTATTCTTGGTGTTTTCATTTCAGTAATGGCAGAAACAGTTGCTGGAGTAATTTCGGTTATTAAATCCCTTGAATCTTTCACCTCACTGGCATCCCCTCCTGAGGTCAGTGGGACCTCACAGGTCTGGTAGCAGGAGTGAAATCTAAATTAGAAAAGTATTTGGTAATAATTTAATCCATCCCCTGTGTACACCCTGCATAACTGGGGAAAGTTGTGGGAGCTGGCTTGGAGCAGGAGAAGGAGGGATGGCGTGACGCTGCTCCAGCTCAGGGATGGAGTGGTTGGACAGCTGGAATTCCCCTGCCTGGGGGATCAGTAGGCCAGGAATCCCAGCGAGCCTCAGTCCTGTCCTGACGTTTCTCCTGGCATTGCCAAGCAGATCCCCAGTGCTCCTGTCAGTGCAATGCTGCCAGTGGCTTATCATGGGGGCAGACAGTTCCAAATTTTGTAATCCCAACCCTCCCTCCTGCTCGTACTGCAACTGTTGAATCCTTTCTCACTTCTTTTGCTGAAATGCTGTGGCAAAATCTCATTTTCACTGCATGGTACATGTATTTTTTCCCCCATAAATGGAAGGATTGTGGGTTAGATTATCAGAACAAACAAGACCTTCCTTTTTCATTCTTGTTTGTTATGGTATCTCTTCCGTGGCCTTTGGCAGCAAGACAGCACTTGTGTTTATATGTATCAATGACATATATTTAAAGACATGGTACTTTATGTGTTTGATTTCTTCCTCCCCTTAGTGCAGACTTTTGTGGTTGCCATTCTTTTTCAACAAGGAAGAGAAAGTTTTAAAAGGGACTGGTTTTTCGAAAGTTTCCGTGCAGCATTGGTATGGAATTAAAAAAAAAGCTGGAGGAATGCTTGGTCTTCTGCAGATACTGAGTGGGAAAATAAACATTTGTTTTCCCCAAATGTTTTGGGGTGGGAAAAAATAACTAAACTTCATAGACAGGGAAATTTGGAGTCTGCAAGGTCAGAGACTGCTCCACAGGAACAGGCGAGCTTCTGGGGATTTCATTATGGTGACACTGATATGTGACTCAGGTTCCTTACTCCAAAACAGCCTTGCTTACTGAGCTTTTCTCTTCACACGAATGTTTACAACATGAGGCTTCAAACAGAAGCAATCACTCATGTCTGAGAAATACAGAAAAGTGACTATTACTGTAGGAAAAGAAGGGATTGGGAATTTAAACAGGGAGATTGTAATTACCCATGGGTGAGAATTTGCTTTTCTGTTGCATTTCTATTGCACTGCCAGTTGAAGTTAAAGGATTCTTAATGTGGCTATAACATAATACCCAAATATCCCTCTATAATTTTATATGCAAATTCATTGTTGTAAATTAGAAATGGACTGGTTATTTATCCAGTCTTTTCTCTGAGTCCTCCATAATACCAAATTATAGCCTATTACAGGAAAGCCAGATAAGAAATCACAGATTTCAATCTTTTCCCTCCTTAAATGTAATTTTACTCCACTGAGAGGTTCCATTTCGTGACTACAAGTTTGAGTGGTGACTGTGGCCCCATCCTACTTCCGAATGAGTACAAACTACCAGAGTTTCTGAGTGGCATGGAATGTTTGTCAGATGTTAGGAGGCTTGAACCTTAGCAGGAAGGTAATTTAGAATTAATAGCACTGGTCTCTACAGGTTTTCCAAGAAGCAGTGGATACACAGTGCTGCTGAGCTGGTAGCAAGAAGTTTTGTAGGTAATGTTGTGTAGAGACATGTTTTGGAGATGTGACTGTGAGCTGTTGTGCCATTTGTTGCTGTTAGTCCTGGGAAATATCACTTGCATGAATGATGTGTCTGAGGTGTATGTTTTGAATCTTTGGCTTATGTGTGGTTTGGGGAAATAAGTTTCATGCTGTCTCCTGTTTGTAAGCTATAGCAAGGCTAGTGATTCTTGGAGCTGTAATGATGAAATACTGGAAGCAAAGGAACAGTAGGTTTGTGTTTGGTATGAAATTTTGAATGTTGGAGCAGCAGGAAGTGAAGGACAGAAATGTGAGCAGTGTGTGGACTCGTCTGAGCTGGTTTTATGGTAGTTAGGGCAAGTGTTACTTAGAAGTGATCTTTCAGTCTGTGAATTTCACAGTCTGGGGTTTTTTCCCCCCATAGTTATATATAGCAAAAATACTGTATTCATCAAAACACTAAAAATTATGGTGCTTAAATGTGCTTAAAAGGTCTTTCATAGCCCGTCAGACCCCACTGGCAAGAGGGAAATCTGTAACATGATCTGTTTTTGAGAATCTTGGTTGTTAGTAATGCGGCACGAGTGTTTAATTTGCTGGAAAATGTTCAGTGGTTCAGCAAACCAGGAAGGTAACAAATCTTTGTGGACATCATAAATGAAGAATGCCACAAATGAAAAGAGTAGTGGTTTTGGCAGCATGCAAAATAACACTTCTTCCCTAGATATCTTTTCACTTAATGTAAGGTAATCTGTATTTTTTTAAGTGAAAATTCCATTTTATCGTGGGGTAATTTTGGGGGGACAGGGATGGGCAGTTGGCTTCTGTTCCCAAGTCATGTTCCTTCACAGGTCTCACCCAAAATTGCCTCAGCTGGAATTCCCAAGTACTGTTGGTCCAGCCAGGATATCTGCCTTGCATCTGCTCCTCTGCTATCTTGGGAGCCAGAATTTGTTGGATTTCTCTTGTTATCTACACGGGGAGGTCGTTAAGGGGAATGTTTTTCACATGCTTTGGAATCTCTGCTAACACAGTGCTATGGGTCTCTTATTTCAGTGGTGTTTTTGATTATAGTTGTTTGTGCTAATGGTTTTGAGGTAACTGTGCTCTGGCCATATCTAGAGACACTCACACATTTGGAATGGTGCAGGACATTTGTTTTGTCGTTTGAACTGAATGATATTACTTGGCTGTAGCTTTGTTTATATTTGTTTGGCTGGGCTAGACACCGCTCCTCTGCTTCCCAAGTTTTGTCAGGATTATGCTGTTAACCACAGCAGGATCGTTGCTCATTCCTGCTGATGCAGTTCTTTGAGTGGGGTTTCAAATACGTGACTGAATCGCTAATGTTCCTTTCAAAAGGAATGACGAGGGTGAGTTCCATTGGGAAACGTGTTCTGGATACACGTTGTGGTGTTGCTCGTAGGGTTTGCTGTGAGGGGAGAACTTGGCAATCCATATTCTGTTCTTGAAAGAGTCTAAAAATTGAACCTCTTGGTACTACCATGGTCAGGCATTTGAGGAGAGGAAACAGGAACATTATAAAAACATTGTCCATATGCAGAAAGGTTAATGTAATTAAAATACAGAATAAGAAGACAATGCCCCAAACTAGGCTTAGCTATATTACACTGAACTATTTGAAGCATGGTCATGTAAAAATGAATTTCAGAGTTATTTACAACAAAATAGCAGTTTTTAGAGGTGGAGGGTTAGTTACTGCTTTGAACTTTCAAAACTGTGCACAAAAATACCATGTACAGTTACATAATGGTTTGGGGAAAGATGTGTTTGGAGGATCTGTGGGTGGCATGATTGTGTTATTAAATCTGTTACGGTAGGACCCTTTTGTGCTAAGCACTGTGTAAATGCGTAACAAAAAATTCAGTCACAGTATTATTCACTACTATAATAAATTAAAGTTCATTGTAAAGCCGCAACGAAAGCTGAGGTATACATGAAAATTTTCCTGTTTTGTGCCACAATGTTCTGGCTGATTCCTGTGCTCAGTTTGTGTCCTGTGCAATGTACCTGATATTCAGCATGAAGATTTTTTACAATCTATTGCCTTTTGAATGGATTGAAAGAGTGATTCATATTTTGCATCTCAAGCAACAAATGAACTTGAGGCTTTTATTTTTTCCCCATTTATTCAACTGCAAAACTGTGATAGATACCTGTAGCATCTGCACTTGCCCTGGGGATCAAAGCTGTGCTCTTCAGGTAGATCTGCTCCCAGGAGGGTGTTGCCTTGCAGTATTAGATCACGTCAGGAGTGGAGAAAGTTCTTGTGTGAAAATGAAAGTTTGACATTTGAGGGAAGACTCTTTCAACACTGCTACAATATCCTATTAAGAAGAGAAAATGTGGATTGAGCCATTGAGCTTTGGATCTGCTGGGCTGCTGGGGGTGGGGAAGAGGGTTTTTGAAATGGGAATATATGCTGTGATAAATAATTTCCTAGTTTAAAAACACTTTTATTTCTGAAATCCAAATACAGCTGTATTAGATGAAGCTGTGAATTGCACATGAGACTGAGAGTTAGGAACTGCTAATTTTGATTCTGTCTTTGAGACTGATTAAATTGGTGACTTTGGCAAATGAACTGTGGTCAAGTGCTCTCTGCAGACAGTGCTGCGTGAGTGGCTGGTTCAGTGAGCACTGGAAAGCTTTGTGACATCTTTTGCATTTAAACTTCTCAAATATATCTGTAAATATAGTGATATGTGTCCTGTGTTGAAATGATGCTTGAGAATCTTCTTTGACTCCCCTTTCCATTCCTTGGGAACACAGTTTGACACTTGCTTGGCATTTTGAAAATGAGGTGACACATGTTTAGTCACATCGACACAGATGTGACTATATCATAGAACAGACATTTTACAGAGAGGACTTCTTGCACTACCTTATGACTCAGTGGAGAATAATATTGGGAATTGCAGGACTGGGTAAGTCCTTTAGATGAGTTGTGTTCATTGTTTGGTAAAAATTATTACTGAACACTAGTGCAGAGACAGGAAAAAGGATGTGCTCTGTTATTCAGGTGTTGAGAAGAGAGGTTCTGAAACAAGTGAAGCACAGTTTGGAAAGCTGTGGATTGTGATGTTTAAACCAGCTTTTAGAATATGGATACTGTTCTGCAAAGTGTGTTTGAGTTTACATCCTGTAGGTTGGTGCTGCTCCACAGAGAGCTGGCTGGTCGTGCAGTGCTGATTCTTCCCTTTGTTTTTCTCTGGCAAATTTCATTAAGAGAAGCAAAGATTAAATTACTTTTCTAATGCATTTTTTTAAAGTAAGTAATTGGTGATGTTGTTATGGGGATAAAATGGTAACCGTGGGACAATATTTCAATTAAAATGCCCTCATCTTGGGTAACTGTGAGAAACTTCTCAAAAAGCAGTGTGAACATAGAGGTATATGGGAGTACAAACTGCTGTTGTTAACCAGTTATTATGACAGATTGTTTACGTAAAGAATTTCTATGAAGGAGCCAAAAACTTTAGGTGGGGCAGAAGCACCACCTATTATTATGTTACCTGATGCTTACTGTGACATACTCCTCATTTCACTTGGCTATTGCTTGCCAGATTTTAATTATTTAGGTTGAAATTTCCCATGGTAGGTGTCTTCCATAGTCTGACTTTTTGGGTGCTATGGAGGAGAGAAAGGTTTTGCCAACACGATTCCATCTTTTCTAGAAATTGGGCAAAATATTTTCTTGAGTTCATGATAAATTAGAAAAGAAATAATCTAATGATCTATAGTGCTGCTTTGTGAAAAGTTGAGATGTGTTATTTTAAATGTTTCTGCCAAGGACGTACTTGTGATCAACCCTGGGAAAATCTTCTCAGAGTTGGTCAAATCAGCGTTAAGTACAAATGTAAAAGATAATCCGTGCAGTGAATATGCTTCAGCCTTAGCTAAACAGGATTTCTCTGTAATTTGAAGGCTAGGGCTGCTGCTTTCTTCCCTGGTGTGATGTTGGATAAAAATGAGAGAACAGAAAATTCCCTTTCTGTTATCCCAATACCAAGTTCCTCTTTCCCCCCAGCTCTACCTTCCTGCAGCACAGAGGAAGCAGCGACTGGATTTAAACAGAAGATGCAAAATGCAGATTTTCACAGAATTGTGTACAATAAATGTAGAGATGGAGGTGCTGTAATGAGGAGAAGGAGATTCAAAAATATTAGTATTAGAAAGAAATAGAAGGGATGCTCTGCAGTGTGGGTACATACGATTTATTTTATAATGCAAATAAAGTTTGTTGGAATACAGTTTTGCTATCTGCGTAAATTAGAAAGTGTTTCTGAAATGGAGTAGGGAATAGCAAAAGAGGAGAAGGCAAATCCTACTTAAGTCCCATCTTTGCTACACTTCATTTTCTGTATTTCTAATGATTTTCCCCTGTTGTGATGTAGAGAAATGCTGGATACTCCTAAGTCACTCTGCAGACACTGGGTGCTCTGCTTGGTGATGTAAAAGGGCTGTACAGTACAGGCAGAGCATAATGGGGAAAAATTACTTCTAGATCTCTTAATGTGAATATAAGAAGTTTATAGAAACTTTTGCCTTGTGTGTTCTTATCTTAATTCTCTGTGAAATGGGAATATTGTCAGAATGATAAAGATATTTTCTTAATTCTTGTAACGTGGTCTGTTGGAGTATTGTAGGCATTATTGAGAAGTTAATGAAAACATTCAAATGCTGTCTTTTGAACAAGATTTGAGTAGCGTGCAGTAAATAAGGTCCCAAGCCCTGTGTTGTAGTATTTCACTGGATGTCCATTAAACAGCAGCCTCTGTTCTGCCCGCTCATTCCTCCAGGTAGTCCTTGGAAAATGTACTCTGTGACTAACACAGTTAAAGGCAATATCATCATAATGCAGGCACACAGGAGGCCAGCATAAGCTTGTAGAGATGCTTTTGTCCTCGCACAACCTTAGAGTATAGAACTTTACAACTCAGTATTTGTTCTGGGAAGTTAATGAATGCAATATGTGTGTATATATTTGCTTTGTGTAAGTAGGAACGTTGTATCTGTTGGCTCTGGCTTTCAGACAGCACCAGCACACCTCACGTAGATGCTTCCCAGGTATTTTGCTTAGTTTCATCAGGACAGGTGATGTTTTCATGCAGCTGTGTGAAAAAGGATCTTTCTAAAGGCAGAATGTGAAGGTATCGGGGATGTGGTGGATGGCGTGGTTGCAAGGGCTGAGACCATGAGTTATTTCCAGATTTTGAGCCAAAGATAGCCAGTCTGTCCGTGTCTGAGTGTTGCTGCTACTGGCTGCACAGATTGTCCTTTTGCTGCTCTTTCCAAAATGAAAATAAAAGAGATTAGTAAAGGTAATAAAGTGTTAATAATCACTTCATAGTCTGTACTGAAGTCATAACTGGCATGCAAAAAAATGTACCTTGTTACTATCTGTGATGTATGTGAAGTGGTTTAAAGCCTGCAGAGGATCCAGATGCAGAAGGCATTTGCTCTTAATCTCAATTGCCTCTGTTATGTGAATGATAAACCCCCCACAGGCTCTTGTTCCTTTTTCAATAAACGTGGTCGTGTTTATTCTATACTTTAAATTTACAGGATCAGACTCAAAGCTTCATTTATCTGGCCAGAGATCACTTGTTCTCCTAATTTATGGTGCTATCTCTGATTTTTCAATGTTGAAGGACAGTGTAAGCATTTAATGGTCGGGAGCATCATGAACCTCTTCTTTCCCTTTTTTCCTTTCCCCAAACAGGCATATCATGTTCCTCAGAGGCCTTGGAGCAGGATTCTTGCTGCTGTTATGCTATAGAATAAAACCTTGAAATATGCTTGCCTCATTCTGTATGCTCCATTTCAGATTTAACATCATTTCTGGAATTGAAAGTAGGGTCATTTTGCCTGGAGTTGTACAACATTAACTAAAGTAATTCAGTTATTTCAGAAAACTGATTAGGTTGTCCTCTCTCAAGGGTGGAGGCTTTTGTATTTGTTCTGTAAGGTGTGCAGTGCATTTCTGAGAACTCCGTAACTGCTATTAAGGACTTCAGCCATAATTGCAAAAATGAGTGCATAAGATCTCTGCTGTTACATATTTCTTAACAGAAAAAAAAAAAAAAAAAGCCAAAGCACCTTCCATATAATTCCTTTTTGCACCCTGTGTATGAAAGATGCACCATCTAAGATGCACGATCTTTTTCCTCTCTGTTATGTTGGTATAGTGCACTGTCATTATCTACTCTCATTTTATTAAATGATTTCTGAGAGTGGGATTATTTATGGTGTATATGTCATGACATTAGGAAAGGGCATTTTTTTTTTCTGTATGTGTCTGTAAGTTACTTCTTTATTTTGTGCAGCTCTATTTTACTCCGTCCTGGAGGCTTGAATAAAATGGATTTGGGTTTTTATTTTATTTTTTCATCTCAAGGCAAATACTGGGTTCTTTTACCGTAATAGGTAAGGAAAAGAAATGGATAATTTATTTTATTTTACTGATCTAAAGGTATTTTAGTGGTATTTGGTAATAATTCAAAACCAATTGACATGTAGAGATGCAAGCACACCTTAAGATGGGATCACAAGAGATTCCAGAACAGCTCTGTAATATGATTCAACAGTGGACAGATGTACTATTCCATTTTAGTGTGTGGACTGACAAATGCAGTTTGTTTGCAGATTTTGAGAGTTTAATTCCAGTGGCCCATGATTTCTAACTGTAATGTTGGCATGTTCACAGTAGCTAACTTTTTTATTGTGTCATATATTCAGTATATTAATTCAGATTAAAATCCAGATCTGTCCATACCTGTATAAACTAAAGTATCCTGTCACTTTTCTTGATAATTTTGAGTGAGAGGGAAAGTATTAATCACAGGGATTGTAGCCATATCAGCTTTGTGACTTTGCAAATATTTCTTGTATATATTATGGAAATAACAAAATTTTGAGCCCTTAATGTGTGAATTGCTTACATCTCAGTTTACCAGTAACAACTTTGAGAAAGGGATGGGATGTGTACTGCTTGGGTCTGTAGTCTAAAAAGTTTGGAAACTCTGCTTTAGTGAAACCTGGAGACTATTGGATGGATCCTGGAGCAGTTAAGCTGATGAATGCAGCCCATGGCATTGACTGTTATGGGCAAGAAAAATAAATCAGACTTTTCTTTCTCTGGTGAGTGATACTTTACTCCAGCTCTTGATGGTAAATGGCAGCATGTGGCAGTAATTGATGGGGTAACTGATGTCTTGGTATCAATAAGAGGCTGAGTTATAATTAACCTTTCCCTGGGTCTGTTATCTGTCTTGTTACACATTTTTCGTGAAACCTGCAGCATCTTTGAGACCCTTCAGACTTCTTGGAAATTCAGTTCCAATTGACTTGAAGCTCAGAAGTTACTGAGGAAGGACAGAGCAACCAGCCTCGTAAATAAATCTAGTAGGTCTCTTCTTGCTCTTAAAAGGAATTGCTGGGAAGTTCTGATAAACCAGCTGTCTTTTCTTGAGTATTGCCTGAATTTATTACATGTTTAAAACTTCTCTCCAGTTTGGTGGCCAGTCTTTCCAGTCTGTGAGATGGGCTGAAAAATCCCAAAGGACTTGGAAACAGAGTGCTTGCATTTCTGTAGAGAGGGGCAGGATGAGTGGAATTCCTGTCCTGCTCTCTCAGAGCCTGCACCAGTTTGTCTGCAATAGGCAATGAAAGGGCAAATCCATCTCCTGCTTTACTTTCCTGCAGGCCAGCGGGCTGCTAACAGGAGGACATGGCTGAATGGCTTTGGCAAGGAATAGTTTGTGCTTATTTCTCTCAGCAGAAGTGTTTGAAGGGTTATGGATTGTAATGGGAGGCAGCTGGAGAGGCTCGTCCCCTGCATGTTCCCCATGGCAATGGGTCTCATTCATTTGCTTCACTCCACGATTCCCAGGATGTGGCTCTTGAAGTAAATTCAATTGACAGTAAATCCCTACCAGTCTCACTGTAGGACTGCAAGTTGAACATCATTGCTTTAGCATAAATCTTTACAAGAGATGTTAATGTTTGGTTAAAATATGCAAATATTTACTGACTTGTCTACTGTTTGTCAGCTTGGCATGCGAGACCTTGGATCTGATCCTTCTGTCTTGGCAGACATTGGGAATTTTGCCAGTAACATTAATAGGAACAGCATTGTGCCCTCTAATCTGTTTGTTTATGAAGTACAGCGAGAGTTATCTGGCTAGATGCTTTACAGTGAATTGAAAAAGCATCTGTTTGAAATTTTTTTAGGAACCGTCACATGCTTTAACTTACCATTATCTTAGTGTATGGACCCTTTGATTCCATAAAACACATCAGGAGGATGTGAAGCATGGAAGTGCACAGTCATGAGTTAAACTGCTGTGAAACACTGGAATTTTAGTTCATGATGTTGTCTCCTCCTACATCGATTTTAATTTGAAGTTGGACTCATCAGACTGTGGAGTAGTTCTTCAGAGCCTCCTGTGCACCAGGCAGGCGTAGTGTTTACTTGAAAATAAATGACTGTGTGGATCACGTTGTTTATCACTCTTCTTCCTTAAGCTGTCCCTTCTGCCTTTCCCAGCCCCCTCTGCACTTCTGGAGGGGAAATGTGCAGCTTTATTTGGAGATTGGATTTTAGTTACTCTTTTCATGTTTGTTTACAAAACCCCTCTGGCAAGAAGGTGGAATACTCATTAGGAATATTGAGCCTGAAAATCATTAGTTGTAGCGGGGGGAAAAAAAATTGTCACAGTTAGTTGTAAAAACCACCAAGGTTGAAGTTACACCAGTTGGAACTAACCAGATCTTTGAAATAATATTT
>WEKY01051385.1:0-12437 GCA_013390045.1 Picathartes gymnocephalus
CTTGATAAAAAATGCTTAACAGAGCTCATAGCTAAAAAAGTAGTAATGTCAATATCACACTGACTTAATGTATAAATATTAGCACATCTGGAACTTTAAGAAAAAGAAACAGTGGATATTATTTTTTGAGAGTAATGTTTTTTGAAGAATATATCATTTTAATTAAGCTAACTTTATTTTAAAATAAGAACTTAAATATTTAGGTACTAATTAGGAACTGAACATCAGGAAAATAGCATGTTTGTGCCTGAATAAAACTGTTTGAAAATGACTTTTGTGTTCGTGGACAGCATTTCCAAATGTCAGGTTTTAACAAAAGACTTGGAGACATCTGCAAAGACATCTTTATTAAAAAGAAACTAAGATGTTTGACTTCTTTTCAACAGCAGGAAGGAAGAAGGATGTAGTTGATTTTTCCATCTGACTCACATAACTTGAATAAACAGGTTCAAGTTGTGAATTTCAGGTTTAAAGTGCTTTCAAATATACTGGAAAAAACCTTAGAGCTGTGAAGCCATGTGCCTTGTTATAGGCTTAGATTGATTTTGCCATGCACATGGCTTCAGTCTGTTGTTTCAGGTCATGCTCCCTATTATTTAATCTATTCTGCCTTACAGGACAACATGTCGCAAACATCACAAAAACCCATGGACTTGCTAGGTCTTGTTCTTCCTGACTCTCTGCCTGTCTATCAGTTTTTCTCGTAAAATACATCATTACACTTAGAGTTGAACAATCCTAGCATTTCTTTTGCAATTCAGCATCTACGTATCAATACATGTATATATATCGAAGCATATCTGTATGTCAATGTATGGATGTGCCCTCATCCCCAGAAATGGTCTGTTGATTTAGACGGTTTGCTGGGCAATGTAAATTTCTCACAAAAGAAACATATTTTTCCCTCTCTTCAAACAGAAGAACAAGAGTCAGAACCTTGAAAAAGGTGTTGAAAAAGAGCTGAGTGGCTATTGCATGTGAGCGGGACAGCAGGACTTTGACACACACACACATGTAGTAAGTCTCTTAGTGTTTGCAAAGGCTGGCCACCTAGATTTTGAAACTGGGGCATAGTGACACATCCCAGATGACAGGCCAAGCTGTAGTTCTCGTTTCTGTACAGATCATGTTACAAAATTATCCAAATTTTCCTCTTCAAAAATTGTACTAATGTGCTGCCTAATTGTGCAGCTTTATGGAAGTTCAGGATCTTTGAAATTGTGCTGCTGTCAAAAAAAGTTCTAAAAGTAGAGAGCAACAGCCAGAAGGTTCAGATAACTCTTAATGGTGAATCACCGTATTTTAACTCCATAACCTGATCAACTTATCAACAATTATTTTAAAAATGTATTTCAGTGTGTCAAATTCCTGTAACAGTCTGGCTGGTTTCTACAGTCTCTACTGGTTTTTTTGTTTTGGTTAGGTTTTTTTTGGTTGGTTGGTTGGTTTTTTTCATGGGACAGGGTCAGAATTTATCTAAAGCGCTGCTGCAACTGGCATTGCAGGTAGGCTTTTAGCTCATGCAATAAGAGTAGCTGTTCTGACTTAACCATCAAATCGTTACAAAGCCATAATTTTTTTTTTTCCAATAGGAAGCATGATTTTCTTCAAAGTCATAAGGTTTATATTAAAACTATTGTTTGCGGGAATAATGGAGGGATGAGGAAATTAAAATGAGAGCAGTAGTAAGTGGGTGAGGAAGTACAGTGGATATTTTTCTCCTGTGGAAACAGTTGAGCTGATACATCTTATAAATTAGTAAAGTCTGTTTAATGCGAGGTTTTACCCTGTTGTTCCTATTAGCAGATCTTATTTTTATGGGGGACTATGCCAAGGACTGTCCAGGCTACAAAACCTTTAACATTTTACATTAGTACCTTAAAAAGACATTGTCATGGATTTGCACTGTGCTGCTGGAAATAGCAAAACATTGACATTTCAAACTAGAATAAGCATCTTAACCTTGTAAGAGCTGTAATACACTGTTTACTGTTTTGTTATTACTATCCCTGCGGCAAACTCTAAAAGAAAGTCTAAAAAGCAGAAGCCTCAAATACTTTCCTGCAGGATGGAAGTAAATTGTTTGACCTGATTAAAAACAAAAATATAGGCAGCTGTAAGTGGGTAGGAAGGACTTTTAAAGCACCACCTTTATAGCATTCCATTGAGAAAACATCATTCTTCCAAGAGCAAATGAAAGAAAGGATGCATTTTGGGGAAGTAGAATGTTCAGTACGTGTCTAGCAAATGTAAAACACAAACCGTAAAAGACGCGACTTTTGACCAAATGGCAGAAGGACAGAAGGGAGCACTTATCCCACAGCTTCTTCTCTGGAAGAGACAATATTTTCTTTTCTACTTACTCAGGATTTGTGCTTGAAGAGGAGTAAATAGAGAGGGAAGAAGGCCAAAGACAAGGTCAATTTTAGCTCCCAAATGCAGCAGTATGCAACAGTAACAGCAGGCTTAATCCTCTCCCCTGATATGGCAATACAAGGAATTGGTGAACTGCAAGGAAGAGAAAACTGCCTGCAAGGGATTAGTGACAGCAGAACTACTTCCTCCAGCTGGCCTCATCAGGAAAAAAGGTCTGGTTTAGGTGGGAGGAGCAGAGAACCTACACCAGCACACACGCTAGTTCTGATCTCAGCTGTAAAAAGTGCCCATGATGGACTGCGTTTAAGAAGTCTAAAACATTGGCTGCTGAAATTAAACTCTGGAAAGAGCCTGAGGAGTCACCATGGATTATTCTCTTGAATGAGCAGGTCCATGTGCAGTTGGCAGTAGCCAACAGAAGATGACAAAATGTTGAGCATTCTCAGGGAGAACCTTGAGAACAAGGCAGAGGGTTGTGTCATGCCTCTGTAAAACCTGTGGCACTCGTGCCTTGAATATTTAATGCATTCCTGGTCTCTACATCCCAAGATAAATGTAGCAGATTTGGAAGCAGAGAAGGGCAACAAACAAAATCAAGGGATGAAATAGCCCACGTTTCAAGGTTTGAACAGCCTAGGATCTTAAATTTGGTGAGGAGAAGGTGTGTTGGCAGGTTGTCTGAGGCTTTAAAGATGATGAATATAATGGATTGAGCTACAGGACCCTTTTCCACCCCACCATGCAGTTTTAGGGGTACTTGTTAAAACTAGTGGGACATAAGTTTAAAACTGATGAATAAAATACCTTTTTAGAGAGAAACTTATGAACTTTAGGAGTTGGTAGAGGTAGAAGAATGTGTGGTTGCAAAAGATTCTGAACAAACTCCTGAACAGATTTTTGAGCAGATACTAAAGGGAATATGGAGGCACATACTGTCTGATGTGCTTAATCCAATGGCTGTGGAATTTGGGAGGGACAAGTGAACAGATTTTAAAAATGATCCAGACTGATATGTTTCCCCTTTCTGATGAGCAGCTCTTTTTGCTACCATCAGGATGGAATGCTTGGCTAGATGAATCAGTGTAGTACCATCTGGTAGGGATTTTATTGCTGATTTTAACAGATACAATATTAATGATATCCTGTTTTTTAATTCAAGTCATTGTTTCAGGCATAAATTTGAAAGTTTAACTCATTTCAAAGTCCTAATAATCTTTCCTTTGTTAGTATTTCCCTCTTTCAGCTAATTCACATTGTAAAGGACAAGTAGGTTTTTTTTGTTTTTTTTTTTAAACTATAGATGTGTCCTTCCAAACAGAGGCAGGACTTAATTAGTCCATGCCTACTGTATCTCATATATATACTCATCTCCATAAGTGCACTCATGAGCACACAATTTTTTAAAGAGTAATTTTGGAGGTGACAATCTGGGCACTGAAAAGTGGGAAAGTCTGTGAATTTCATGTCTGCCACATTTCCCTCTCTCTCTTTTGTCTGGTGTTTAACACCCCAGTCATGCTTGTGTAGTTGGCTCTGTGCAACTCCAGAGTGATGGAGCTGGATCTCCCTCATAGGAACTACCGGCTCTGCAGGGCTCCCCCGTGGCCTCTGCCTCTTCAAAAAACTTGAGTGTCAAAGACATAACAAAGAGAATGAAACAATTGTTGCAGTCATTTCATATTGTGCCCTGTTTCAAGAGAAAGCCTGACTTCCGCAATGTCACAGTCTATTTCTGGAAACCATGGTCATTAACAGATAAAATGAAAACACAATAGAACTAGTGATAGGAGGTTAATAACATTTTTATTTCTTTTTATATTTCCTGAAAGTTACAGCTTATGTGATGTTTCGTAACTCTTCCGTGAGATAAAGAGGAGGGATATTCATTTACATGCAAATACACTACCATTAATTGTCTTGAGGCTTTATCATCTGTCTAGATTGCACAAGAGGTGATTGGATGAACTGGAACCCCAATTTACCAATTCACTATACCCTTTTCTATCCCCTGGTGAATGTTGTTTTCACTGGAAATTATGATAAAATAAAAATTTTCTTATGGTAAAACAACACTCCTTGTTGCTTTATGACTGCAATCTGGCTATCTTTTGACTGTCCTCCCTCGTTATCATGTGAATGTCTGTTTTAATTTCTTTTGCCATGTGTATATCTGCCTGGAAATTTCCGTGCATCTTGCTATAAAAGCAAAGAGGACATTGTTCCAAGAAAAAATGTTCTCTATATGGTTGGAGGAAGTTTTCCCTTGGTGTTAATGTGTCTATATACTCTACTTCCCATTTCTTTTTTAGTTTGATTGTATTCTATGCAGGTTCTTACACTGCAGCCAAGACTGTGGTGTCTGAATACCTCATATAGCTAGGCACCCATCACGGTGAGCTATGGCGACCAAGTTTCCACTCCATTCCCTCTCCTCACATAAAAGGATGTTATATTGCATCTGGGTGAACATATTCCACAGCTACTAATTGTTTTTGAGCTTCTGCAAACTAAAGTAAGGTCAAAGAAAGAAGCATTACAGTAATGCTTGAGTGTTGATATTTTTGGTCATTCTTAATCCTAATTTTAAAGTTTCAGGCTCAGAGACGAACACATGTATACGCACCCTGAACCCAGGAGCAGCATCCCTAAAATGAGGGAGCTCTCAAAAAGGACTGCTGTCCAGATAGTAATTGAAAATTCCTAAAGATGTGGCAGTACTTCATCTTATTGTATGAATACTTATTTGCAAAGACTTGTCATAAATACAGAGTATTATGACTTAATTCTGTGGCTGAGTAGGCGAATTCGTGCTATCAGAAGAATGTCTCAGATTTGGCTTTCTATCCACAGAAGCACCACTGTGCACTGCTCTTAGGGTAGTATTTATCCAATTAAATTTGGGGCCAATGCCCTGCAAGCACTTGCAGGTTTTATTATTTGTGGCCATATAATGTAACTTTTTATAGGACACTTCACAGTTGTGAAATGTAATTGGGGAAATTCTGCAACATACATTGCCAGACAAATGTCGGCCAGCAGGTCCTTATCAGGTTTACTGCAAACTGCGGGAGAAATAGTTTACTGCAGTCTGCTTACTGTGATGTTGAGAAAAGATACTGTCATTTATGATGTCTGAAGAGCTGTGTCTTCACCTGTAGCTTCATTTGCCAGTGCTGCTGCGCAAACAAAGTTGATGGAGCACATTATGGATTTTTCACTTGCCTGGAAGAGGAAAATCAATTTCCATCTAATAGAGCAGGAGGTCACTAAATACTACTAGCTGCTCTGTGACACTGTAGACTTAAGCAGTCCTCCTATGAGACAGAAAAGAGTAGGGAACAGGGTCCTGGAGTACAGTAGTACACAGATAAATAGAGAAGAAAACTAGACACTGAAAATATTATCTGAGAAGAGAGAGAGTAAGCTGCAATTTTTTAAACAATATCAGGACATAAACTCTGCACACAGAACCTGGAACAACTCCATTTGAGTCAGACTTGCTACATAATTGTCTTATGGTGGAGAACTTGAACTTGCATGCACACGGTAAATCTACCACAGGTGAGACTGTATGTCATTCAGTAAAAGAGTGCTACGTCTCTGAGTGAGATATAATGTTCTGCAATTGAAAGAAAGTTTAAAATCATATAGGCAGCTCACTGCTGGAAGATATTTAGGAGACATAGGTATGAGTAAATAAACAAAGGAATAAAAGGGATCCAGAAAATATCCTAGAAGTGAACTGAATGAAGTTGTGCCATTATCCTTGTGTTACATAGTCATTTTCCTATTGGGGAAATGACCAAGTCAGTTGGTAGGACACAAAAGACCTGCATACATCTGTGAATAAAAGCTAAATATACTTTAAAACTGTGATAAAATAATCATTTTATATTTGTGTAAAAAGAGGTTGTGTTGGGTTTTTTTTCAGTATGAGAACATGGCTGAATGTCCTGTCCTTGTTTGTAACTGCCAGGTGACGAATTCATTATACAGAGAAGCACACACCTGAGGCTTGGTGTTCAGATTACTGTTCAAAGCTGGCAAGCTTTGCTGCTGATAGGTGGGTGCGTGTGCTATCCTTTATAATGCTGCGAACAGGGAGGAGATCAGGCTGAAGCAACCTGGTGAGCCTGGTCACACACGTTCCCTAATGGGTGGTGATGACCATGTGTGTTCAGTAGCTGAAAGAGGAGTGACCAAACCCAAATTGACTCAATGCAGAAATATCAATGCCTTAGGAAGTGTTTCTGTGGAATTTGTACCATCTAGAAGAGAAACACTATGTTGGGAATTGAAGAAAGATACAGGAACACAATAAGGAGAAGCTGAAGGACTTCTTGAAGGTGTAGGACAAGTGCTTAGTTCAGTGAGGCAACTAAGTAAGGCCACAAAATTGAGAAGAAAAGAGACTGGGGAGGTCAAAAAAACAAACCCCAAGAAGTCATCACTCTTATCTCTCATTTGTTTTCCAGATATTCACAATTTTAAAAAGTGTGTACTCCACAGAAAGGCATGTAAGAAAGAGAAATATGCATAAACCTGAGGTACCTTCTCAGTTCAAACATCCCCTTATTGCACAGATCTCTCAGTTGACTTCAGGAAGGATATCACTTGCAATGCATGATGTCAGAGTAAGGTCTTGAACAGATCATCAGTGAATAAAACAAAGTTATAGTGCTGTCATTCCAGCTCAGAATCAATTAGTACATGTCACAGTTTTACTAGAAGGAGTTTACTCATTACCAGCACTTGCAGCAGTAGATTGTCATGGAAGCAAACACTTGCCAAAGCAGAGTCAGTAAATCAAAGTGATATGTTCTTCTGGAAACAGGCTTGGTTTTTTCTTTGTGGGTAGAAATATCACACAGTAACAAAAGAACTATTAAAAAAAAAGTGAAAAAGAAAAAAAAATACTCCCTTAATTTAACGGCATTTGCTCAGTACTTTAGAGAATTTATGAGAATGTGACATATATATCTACTAAGCATCTATTCCATCTTGAATTATATTCTCTTGGGTCAAATTTTTGGAGTTTCACTGCACAGGCAATGAAGCAAAGAATGGATCCAAATTGGTTTTAGATTAATCAAACTCACAGTTAAAAAGCAGAGCATCATCACTTAGGTTAAAAGTCAGTTGTTCATCTTCACTTTCATGTATTTTTTTGAACTTACCATAATTGACCTTTTCAAGTGTAACACCTAGTTAAAACCTGGAGAAAATGACAATATGATAAGAGAAGGACAATTTCAGTTACGACAAAGTCATTATATAGAAGATGAGATATGAAGATGTTAATTAATCTCTTCTCACAGTTTTCCACGGTAGGGCAATTACACTTTCGGATTGATGCTAGTTGTAATGGATGTCATATCACAGCTGAATTAAAGGTGGGCAAAGAAGGTACAAAAATGACTTTAAAAGGAGTGAGAAAAGCTTCGTTCAAAGCTGCATAAGTGAGTAGAAAGATTACGATGGATTTCTGTGAGTTTTATATTGGGTCTTTAGTGCAAAATTGGAAATTTCTTCAGGTTTTGATAACTTGAATAAGATAGCCACCCTTTTGCCTACTGAATTGCCTTTGAATTTCTTTCTTTGATCCTCTTTTTTTTTCCAGTCACAGACTGTTCCTTGTTAAAATAGCACAAACTTTCTTTGGGAAGAAGAATGACAGCACCTTGTTTGGAGCATCCCTGAGTAACTATGCCAGACAAGGAAATTTCTTATATGCCCCTCGTTGTCCATGTCACTGAAGTCAGACTCTTCTTGCTACACTACTGAATACAATTAGCATCTGGCAGCAGGCACATTTTAATCTCAGATTATGAGAAAATTCATTTTTTGAGGTAAGCTCTGACACAAGCTTTAGGACACAATAATAGCTTTTCTTGCTTGAGTGCACCGGAGCATGTTGGAAAGTAAGCTTTGGGCTATCTGGGAGTCAGGAAGTGCATGCACGGGCAAGGTTTGTGCCAAGAAGGAATTGCTTCCCTTAATATTTGGCAGATGAACAATATCAGTGAAGTCAATGGGTCTATTCACAAACTTACACACTTTGGCAGTTTGGGGGCAGTCTCCCCAGTTGCTGGGCTAGAAACAGAGCTTTGGCCTGCTTCAGTTAAGTTACAATAACCTTACTGGTTTTAGAGGGACAAAACACAAATGAAGGGTGCTAGATGGTCACAGCGAATAAAGTGTTGATCAGAAGTCTTATTTCCAACAGTCTGTTGTTGGCTTAGGACCATGCAAGTAATTCTGGGATGGTTCTTGTATTTCTAGCATAGACAAATCTCCCATTGGCTTCACACCCCGTTTTGCTGAAAGTCGCATTGATTGAATATAGGTTTGGTCTGCATCATTATCCCAGCTTTCCCCAGTGAGCTATGTTATTGGCTTTCAACTTGCATCATGTGTGTCAATCTTTGAGTCACATCTGCTACTTAAAAGGTCTTCCTAGATCATTCAGCATTTGTTCCTGAATCTTCAATAGTTAATAAAATCCTTTGAACCAAATAATGACATTAGCACTACAAATAAACGTAGTGATTTCATTACCTGTCACATATTTTATTTTGGCTGTCATTGTTATGAGAACCAAGAAGCTTGGTCCATGTGGGAAACAAAACCAGTTTTATCTGGAAGACTAGTTAATGTTTTGTGAACTAAAATGAATCTGTGTTTAATAATTTGTGGACTCAAAATGAAACTACTCAATCCTTCTTGGGGGTGAAAATACAGGCACTTAAAACAGGGAAAAACAGATTTAAGAAAAAAAATCTCCTAGTTTTAAACAAATCACACACTTTGAAATCTAATGTCTAATACATTTGCAAATCAAGGTATATAATGCAGAACCATGCAGACCCCACTAAGGGTGATGGAAGTCTGTCCACTGATTTCAAATGAGTGTTGACTCAATACTTTTGAAGATAATTAATAATTTCAAAAGAATATGCAGAGTTGGGTTTAATCCCCACCCATAACCAGAAACATGACCTTCATCAACACATTCCTTCATACCATGACTGTAGTTATTCATATGGAGGGCAGGAGAGACTTGGGTATGTAACCATTCTTGCACATGTCATGGGGCCCAGATAGTCTTCCAAAATTTTATCACGTGCCTTTATTTCATTTCACCGTTAATAAAGAGATTGCAGGCAACTTTTGGTTGCAGATATAGTGCCATGCATTTAGGCTACCAGACAGCTTATTATGCAAGAAGTTTTGTGTGGGAAGTCCTGAGGGGCCAGAACTATAGGCCAGTGGCCCTTCCATTAGGTGCTCCCAAATTCTCTTAGATTGAAAAGTTTAAGAGAAATGCTATTATGGTGGAAGGATGAGGGTCAGAATGTGACAAAAGAAGGAAAAACTTTTGGCAGTTTTTCCAGATCAGCTCATTTTCATTGGAATAAATAGAAACACAACTTATTCCTCTACCAAATTTTTCTCTCTTTGCGACTGTCTGAACTTACTTCACTCATGGTAGAACTTGGCAGTGAAGAAACAGTAAAGGATAAAGGATAAAACTTCTGTACCCATACCAGAAAACAAGATGTATTTCCTATTCTCCAGATTAATGAAAAAAGACAGGAAAAACAGAAACACCACACAAGAGTAAAAACAAGTAATATGTGCATATATTGCTAGACTCCAGGATCAGGAAGGATAAAAATTACAGCAAAGCCCTTTCATCACCTGACTGGAACCCAGAGCAGGAGGCTGGGAACTTGCCACAAGTAAGCATGAAAGGAATTTTTTAAGTCTACTGCTCCTGAAATGCGTGAGAAAGCAGAATGTTGTTATCTCTTTTTAAAATGTCAATTCAGAAAGTAGAAGAAAGAATTAGATGACCATGATGAAGAACCAGGAGCTCTTCTATTCGCATATGCCTTGATCATCAGAAAAGATAAGGAAATAACTCATAGGAGGAAACATGACTTGCTGATCCTATTACTGAGTAGACATAGAGTTCAGGCAAATGAATTCCAGTGATAAAGATCAGGAACCCTGCAGCAGTGAGTGCAGCTCAAAAGAAGAAGGTGATCAGAGGTTATCCAAATAGACACAGTGCTTGTTTTTC
This sequence comes from Picathartes gymnocephalus, assembly GCA_013390045.1. NCBI lineage: Eukaryota > Metazoa > Chordata > Aves > Passeriformes > Picathartidae > Picathartes > Picathartes gymnocephalus. The sequence goes on from WEKY01051385.1 coordinate 10,463, forward strand.
TGTACTATGACGTGCTGTACTATATTACAGATGTACAGAGATGACTTTTTTCCCCTTGTCTCACTTCACTTGGACATGAAAGGATCATGTTTACGATGCTCGGAATAATTTAAAATAATAGGTATTTTTTAAACTGATGTTCAATTTCATTTCCTGTGTTTACTTTTCTTTTTAAAAGTAGTTGTGTTTTCAAAGCTAAAACTAGTTTGTAATGTTCACTTTCAAAATGTCAGAATGGAACACTAAGTGTTGGATGTTTCATATTTCTTTAGATTTCATCAGATTTGGAATTTTCATATGTAATTTTGCTCAACCTATATTTGCAGTTTTCAATGCACAATATATTTCACTAACAGTTTTTGAGAAGAGAAAGAAAACAGCCAATAAATGCAATGAGATTGGCACAGCAAGGAAAATCATATCTGACTTGAGTTCTCCATTGGGTCAGAAAGAAAATATAAAAGGGCTTGTAGTTACTGATGCTGAGAGTTTGATGGTTGTGGGGAGAGTTAGGGACAACTGTAGGAAGTGTAGGACCCCAGTTACCAGAAAAGATATTCTCCACTGGCCTGGAGAGCAGCTTCTGTGTGGCACAAGTGATAATTTAAAGCAACATCACAATCATGGATGAAAGCAATTCAAATGTCAGTAAGTCAATTCATGCTGTATACTGAAATCCACAGAATAAAAAATTAGATCACGATTAATTTCCAGCTGCTGGCTTGTAGAAATCCTACATAAAGCTGAACAGTAAAGCTTTATAGGTAGTGGAGTTGATTATAGTCCAGTACTTCTCTCTCACACAGAGCTGTTTGGACTTTAAGGTTTGGAAAGGGCTTTCAAACAGCAGCAAAGAAAATACTATTTTTTTGTGTGGAGGTAAAGGCTTTCTGGATGCTTGGCAAATATGAAGTGTTCATTTAAAGAAATAACAGGAGAGAGACTATTCCCCACACAATTCAAAATATTTAGGGAAGCCTAGAAAATTGCTTTCACATAGAGCATAGTGAAATAAAAAACAAGAATCAGATTTGCCATGGTATAGAAATTGACTTGTAAATATAAAAAAAAAAAAAAGTAAAAAATAAAGGAAGAGTAAATAGGGTGGTAATCTTTAGTATTAATCTCTTATTTAGTATTAATCAAATCTCAACTACACTAATTGGCAGAACTGAGGAAGCACCCATGTAAGTTAGAGGTCATTCATCTAAATCAGTTTAGTATGAACATCTGATCCAGAAGACCAAAGTACCAGACCTAAGAGAATGTTCTTTGATCATCCTTACCAAAAGGAAAGAAAAACACCTGAAGTCCTTATATGTTATTAAAAGGGACCATTAAGAAATAATCACTGCATAGACAGTAATTTCAGCATGACAGCACTGAGGATGTTAAGAAGGTACAAATCTGTCTGCCAAAATAAAATACCACCCAAAAAACCTATGGAGAGATAATTTACCTGTAATCCCTGACACAACATGGGTATCTACAGAGTACATAAAATTTATTTTTTCATTAGCAGAATGAAATGAATGTCAGTCAGCCATCGATTTAGGTTTCAAGAAGAACGAAAATGAAGTTTCAATGAAAAAGATCTCAGAGTTTAGGTCAAAATTAGGAGAATAACAGCGTGCCACTGCTAATAAACTTTCCAACGTGTAGCGGTTTCCATTTAAAGCACGTGGCGCATGGCTGTGCCACATACAGAAGTGTGAGTTACCTCTCCAAGCCCAGTTTAAGCCAGCTTGCTTAACTGGAAGCAAAAATATTCCATGTTATGGCACACTGCCCAAGGAGCACTGCTAGCACTGTTACAACAGACTAGCTCAAACATTCACGTGTGGTCTTATACCTTAAATTCATACCCCACCTCTTCTGAAGTACATGCAAAAACTGCAAGGATCATGTGCTTTTTCAGTATAATATCTCAACAGTATTTTGAATCTGAAAGCAGATAACATTTTTTTTTTTTTTT
>WEKY01051385.1:12456-64035 GCA_013390045.1 Picathartes gymnocephalus
TTTTTTACATGGTGTGATGAACAGGAAAGATTGTAAAATATCAAACTAAAATGTGTAAATGTCCCTGTTAAGTGTAATAATCACCTCTATGACTTTCACATAGAAAAACATGAGTCATGAAATATACAAACTTCTCCCTCTTGTTTTCTTACCCTGGAATCATTGCTTCCATATTTCCAGGCATTGAATTCATATGGATTATATTGTATATGTGTGATGGCTCTCACTATAACTCTGCAAAAACTTTCTCTAAGAATTATTTTTGCTCAAATTAATAATTTTTTTTTCTTTTATCATAGATAGAATAGACTTAATGGTTTTAAGGATTTTTTCATTTTTAACTCTACTCTTCTCAAATCTATGAAAAAATAAATCTACAGACTGACATAACTGAAGTGACAGTGAGAGAATTGTGCCAGACTTTAAGGATGTCCTGATGGTATCAGTTTTCTGTCTCTTGAGTGCTGTAGAGCCTGTAATCTGTTCTGATAGGGAGATGGATGTGTGAGTTTGATCTGCTGACGCAATACTAATAACCCCATTAGACCCAAAGATTAATGATGTATTGTGCATTGTGCACACCTGCCTTATCCATCATGTACCTGGTTATCGGGGCAGAAAAAAATGCAACCTTTTATGTAATCAGTCAATAGCTTTGTTAATCTAATTGCCAGTAATAACAGTCTTACTTGTAGAGAAGATTCCATTCACAAACACTCTACATTTTTAAATTATGTTCCTTCACATTTTTACTAGCTAGTACCTACAGAAATACATATTATTTTAAGCATTCACTTTTGCTTTGAAGAAGTATTTTGTTCTATAAAACCTCCTTCAAAAGTTCGCAGGACAGCACATAATATGAACAGTGAGATAAAAGTCAGAAGCAAACCAAGTCATGGGAAGTTTTAATCTCAGAGATTTAGCTGGATCTCAAGTGAAGCTAGAAAGACAGAAAGACAGTAAACCTAATGGGTATGCTCCATTTTTAATAGTACCACAATTTCAAATGTTTTGAGATAAAATATATTCTGTTACAAACTATTCATACAAGGTCCGATGATCCGCACTAACCTCACAAATGTCTTGACATATATCTTAGCAGAGTGAGAGGAAGATGGTGAATCTCATGTTAAAGGAATGAGTTGTAATGGGCAGCAAATACAGGCAATCTTCTGTAGTGCAACATGAGCATCACTTTGTTATTTGGTAGACAAGCAGTCACCAAATATAGTTAGGCAATATTAAACAATTTGGGCCAAGAACACTAACTGCAAACATTTACGTGTTTGTGAAATAAAATCTTATTCCAGCAAAAAGCATGGTGAAAATTGTGGTTGATTTCATTAGAGCAGCAATTCCATTTATAGATGTCAGTGCTGCAGAGAACGTTATGATCACTTGGTTAAAAGCTCGTGAATACTTGGCATAAAATTCCTTTGAACAAATCCTGAGTCCTGCCTAATGACAATGCACTTAAAAGACGTCACATCTCATAGGAAGACAGGCAACTTAGATTTAAAGGATTCAAGTGATAGGTGATCTGTCACATACTTCAAAATCTGTTACAGTACTAGACTAGTGTGAAAAATGTGCACACATTTTCATTTTAAGTTTTGTTCATTTTCATTTTATCCAACTTTCAGCTTACCTGCTAAACCAAAGTGCTATCAAGAATGAGAGGCTTCTCCTCTCACATATACCTGTAAACTGGGATCAAAATCCCCTCTAAACTTTACTAGGTTTAGCTCTTTTTGCTAGGTTGAGATCCCTACGTCTCAACATGTTTTGCAAGTCTCCCAGTCATGCTTTTAGAACTGTATTATTTTACAGTGGCAGCTAACCATCAGCAAGTCTTTATAGTATTGCCATTATTTATTTACAAAGAGCTGTCAATTGTTGCTGTTCAGTGGCATCGTAGAAGCAAATATGGGTATCAGCTGGGGGAGCAGTTGGAGGGGTGCTGATGCTACCCTGGAGTAATTTTTGTTTGACAAAATCGAAGTGCTCAGCAGGATTTGGGGTGGTGTCTAAACTCTTGGTTTAATCAGATGCCAAGCCATACAGAAGCTTGTTTGCTCTCAGTGGCTTAGTCCCAGCAGATGCCAGGTACAGCACCTTGCCACTGGGTTTGCTGCTCTCTGCCTCAGTGCTGTGTACACACAGGATGCTGTCATGGATTGCAACTCCCAGAAAACACTGCACATCTCAGAAAGAATATACTGGGATTTGTTTCCTCCTCCTCCTCCTTTAAAGAGAATGCTGTGAGAAGGTATACAGTTATCTTTTTATCTAATTTTAACAGTACCTGGATAAAAGAAATATTTCTATACTATTTGAGTGAAGAAAAAAAACCCAAACTTTTGCAGCCTCTAATTAAATGTACATGCAGGTCTTGCAGAAGATTTCATCTTATCTGTGCTTCCTTGTGCACTGAGATACATTATAGTTTTAATAAAGTTGCATCAATAGAATTTCATGATTTCCACATTTACAATACTTTTCAATTGAGCTAAATTATCGTTGTATCCTTTAGCTTGATTTTGACCAGCCACATTACCACTATTATATAAAGTCAAAGATTTAGTTAAGTAGAAAATGAGAAGGACAGTTAGCTTTTTTAATTGCTAAAAACCAAAATAATTTCTCTTTTTACCTAAAGATAATCAGAGAGAAATATATTGAATTCATATACAGGAAACCTTACTGACAGTTGGTCTAAAAAACCTTTTGATATATTTTTATTTTTTATTTCATGCCTTATTTTATATCCTATTCCCTTCCTAAACTTGACACAATCAAATTTGTTTATAGATAAATGCATAAGTATTATTTGCTCTCTTGAGCACTTTACTCAAACTTATATCAAGATTCAGTACTCTTTTACCCTTAATTTTTTTTTTTGTTACACCTAAACAAGAAACAAAGTTCCATCAAACCACTCAAACATAATTTTACAAAAGTGCATGTTTATTTTCCCTTTAAAACCACTAGAAACCCCGATAAATGGGCAGCAGAATCAACCTCTATATTAGCCATTCTCATTGGGCATGAAGCAAATATCTTTGACAATTTTGACTGTCTTGCTTAAACTTCTGCACAGCTATAGCACCCTAAGAGGGTCAATAAGATAGTAATTAGCAGTTATGTATTTCTTTTCCATAAACTCCATGCCTTCCACACTTGCCAACTGAGGGTAGTGTTAGATTAGGACTTCAGCACTCACAGGGTGGCCCTCTCCTAATCATGTAGGTGTCAGGAAACTCTTGTCTCACCTTGCAGTTCTGCCGTGCCTGACTTCAATGGAGCTGCCTCAATTTACCACACTCTTAAGATGTGGCGATGTATCTAAACCCTGCTGTTCTCTCACTAACAGCTCCACTGAAGTCAGGCGCTGCATATCTGCGGAGAAAGACTCCAGCTGTGCCTCTATTACTGCCTGTTTTTTTCAGTTCTTTGTGCTCAATATTCTGGGTTTTGAATCAAATAATTTAATTCCTTCTTGATTAATACAGCTTCATTTGCATGTTAGGTGGGCTTGGAACAGGGAGCAGGAATATGGTGGATGTGGGAAAGGTGGTGGGTGTTTTCTACCTGGACTTCAGCAAAGCTTTTGACGCTGTCTCCCAGAGCATACTCCTGGAAAAGCTGGCATCCCACAGCTTGGAGAGGAGCACTCTTTGCTGGGTTAAGAACTGGCTGGATGCCGGGCCCAGAGAATGATGGGGAATGGTGCTGCATCCAGCTGGCGGCCAGTGACCAGTGGTGTCCCTCAGGGGTCTGTGCTGGGGCCAGTTCTGTTCAATATCTTCAGTGATGATCTGGATGAGGGGATGGAGTCCACCATCAGTAAATTTGCAGATGACACCAAGCTGGGAGAATGTGTCTATGTGTAGGAGGGTAGGAAGGCTCTGCAAAGGCACCTGGACAGGCTGGTTAGATGGGCTGAGTCCAAGAACATGAAGTTTAATAAGTCCAAGTACTGAGTCCTGCATTTTGGCCACAATAACGCCTTGCAGCAGTATAGGCTGGGGACGGTGTGGCTGGAGAGCACCCAGGCAGAAAGGGACCTGGGGGTACTGGCTGACAGCTGATTGAACATGAGCCAGCAGTGTGCTCCAGTGGCCAAGAAGGCCAAGGGCATCCTGGCCTGGATCAGGAGCAGTGTGGCCAGCAGGAGCAGGGAGGTCATTCTCCCCCTGTACTCGGCACTGGTGAGGCCGCACCTCGAGTGCTGTGTCCGGTTCTGGGCCCCTCAGTTCAGGAAGGACGTTGAGACGCTTGAGCGCCTCCAGAGGAGGCAACAAGGCTGGTGAGGGGCTTGGAGCACAAGCCCTGTGAGGAACAACTGAGGGAGCTGGGGATGTTTAGCCTGGAGAAAAGGAGACTCAGAGGTGACCTTATCACTGTCTACAACTCCCTGAAAGGTGGTTGTATTCAGGTGGGGGTTGGTCTCTTGTCCCAGGCAACAACTGACGGAACAAGAGGACACAGCCTTAAGCTGTACCTGAGGAAGTTTAGGTTAGATGTTAGAAAAAAATTCACTGAAAGAGTGATTGGGCACTGGAATGGTCTGCCCTGGGAGGTGGTGGAGTCACCATCCCTGGACGTGTTTAAAAAAAGACTTGATGTGGCACTCAGTGCCATGGTTTAGTTGGTGAGCAGGTGTTAGGTCATAGGTTGGACTTGATGATTTCAAAGGTCTTTTCCAACCGAGTTCATTCTGTGATTTGGTGATTCTGTGAATACAAAGCATTCAGTCCTCCAGGTGATTCTAAATGAAACACTTCACAGAACTTGCCAAGATTTTTGTATTTTCACTCAAAATCCTTCCAAAACTTCCAGTAACATGTAGCTTAACCTTTGCATGCAGGCAGGTTTAGATTTTCACATGAAGGATATCACAGTGCAGACTCAAAACCCAAAAAATGCAATGAGTCTCTTTCCTTGCAATAATTGCTGCAAATAGGAAGTGACTCATTCTCTTTCATTGCCCTTGCAGTATCCCAAGAACATGATGTTATTTGTTACTGCTTTCAATTCATGTAGTAAATCTCTTGTTTCCTGTTTGCTTCTGAGACAGAAGCACTTTTACTTATGGTAAATGACATTTGAGCAGTTCCTATTGTGACCATTTACAAAGCTTTGAGAATCTCAAATAGGATTTGGCTGGTTGAGAAGCCTGATTTTGGTCTGACACAAGGATATCTCTAAGCTGTTTTCTACAACTGTGTCCTTATACAAGTAGTCCGATTTGCTCTGAATCATGCATCCAGAGTTAAGTCTCTGTGAAAAATGCTTTGTGGGTTGGAATAAAATGGTCATTAAGTGTCTCAAAGAAGAAAAGCTAAAGAGGCAGTGCTGATGTTAGGCATCTTACTAGGAAAATCAGGGATTTTCCCCCTGTCTTCTCCTACTATCCTTGTTATTTGCTGTGGCTGTCATATGAAACATGAGCACTGGGGCAGATATTCCCAGTGGGGAGGTCTGAGGAGGGCTGGCAATGCAACTACAGAAGCCAGCAGTGCAAATCCCAATGGTTCTTTAAAGTGCTGGCCCACAAGGGACAAAAAGCAACTTCATCATCCCAGAGTATCCCAGGAAAGGAACCGTGGCAATTGGAATCACCATTATCTCCGCTCTCTGTTCCCACCAGTGGGTGGGATGCTGTGAAATTGGCAATATACAAAGTTCAGTCAAATGCAAAGTAAACAAATGGAAACAACAGAGATAAATATTTACTTCCTAAATGGAGTGAGAGGAGATTTCAGGAACACTTGTAATGGATTGAAGAATTATTCAGGCTACTAAAACCATTTCCCGCAAATATACAAAAAAAATCCTACCCTCTTTAAGTGTTCCTCATCCTAGGTCAGCTCCAAGGAGATCCAGGGACATTTCTTGTGACAGCAGTGTAGCTGTTAACTTTACACTGATTTTTTGCTGCCTCCTAGTGCTCCGTGCTGTGAATGGGTCCGAAACTTGTGCTGTAAAGGAGAAGATGGAAGCCAACTGCTCCTTTTTCACAGGTTTATTTCAGTGGAACTATCTCTGGCAAGAGTACAACAGAGATTATATGAAGGCAGAAAACGGAATAGGCTTTTTACTTATTATTACATGGTCATACTTTTGGGGCCCACAGTTTTACTCTGAAGGAAGAGATTTTCCACAATGAATTTCAGAATACTACTTTCCCACAGAAGTGAGAGATTCACTCTCCAAGTCTTTTCCACACATGCTTACAGCTGTAAACCAGTGCATTCAGGTTTGTAAATGACCTTTATAGAACAATACATTTTTCTTTTACATGTGATTACTTTTGTACATACCCTTTTTAGATATAGAAACAGATAGGGAGGGCAAATTTTCATGTGCCTCAGCCAAAGAAGTGGGGATAATTTATCTATGAGGCAATGAGAAGGGAATCTTTCTGATTCAGTTTTACCATGGTTTAAAAAGACCACCATGGCAGTGTAGTCTGCAGGACAGGGCTTCTCCATACAGCCCGTGGCAAATGCTCATTTAAGCATCTGAATGATTCAGGCTACATGGTGCAGTCAATATATATATATGCAGTAACATCTGGCAAGCTACTGAAACTAAAACTGCTGACTGGTTTTTAAAGTATCTTTTATTGATTTTGTGTAAACTATAAAGAACTGCTTTTGATTATCTGGCAAATCCACCTTCTAATACTTTAACTTTCCAGTATAAGTTTGTAACTCTCACAGTTGAAATGAGCTTTGGATTTATTAGGCAGAAAAATATCTCTTGGAAAGAAAAAGATGAAATATCCCACTGCTACTGACTTTTCCTAGAATGATCATTTTATATTCTGGTTTCATACAGGGATGACTTTTCATCCAGATGAATAAAGTTGCCCTTCTGAAATTTTTGAAGGAATTTATCCCACATATTCCATTATCATTCATAATGGATTCACACAAGTGATGTGTCTGCCTTTCAATAAACAAGCAGGTGTTTGTTCACAATTTGTTCTTGACAATATCCTTGACAAAGGACCATATCATTCTTAGACTAGCACCTTGCAAAAAGAACATCTTAAGTTACTGTTCATTTTTGTCTCAAAAATACAAGAAAGATATTGAATCATCCTTTTCCTGTGCATTTCCGTAAAATATTTTCCTTAAAATAATCACTTTTTTGCGTCCTCTGCAAAAAATGTCATATCTGATAGAAAAATAAAGTGTTTTGCTGTTGAAATTGGGGGGAGGAAGTGGTGTCCTGTCCAAAAGATGAAGACCAAAATGAAGACCAAATTAAGAAGATGCAGGCAAGGCTGAAGTCAAGTACTTTATGACCAGATGTAGCAAATACTTTTCCAACTACTTTTCAACTTGAACCTGAGGTTATAGAACATACAGATTCTGGCTGTGTTAAAAACCAGCCACTCCCTTTCACAAGGTTCCTTAAGAAATTGTATGAAAAGGAATGTGTCATTCTCCTGAATTGTGTCATTCTCCTCAACTGAAAAATTTAAGCTGAAAGGTCAGTAAAATAGGTTAGTTATAGTTCCACCCCTCCAATTAGGTTTCTTCTGTGCTTACAGTTCTAAAGTTTTGCAGTTTTTCTGCCATGGTTAAATACCTTCTGATTTATACTTAATTCCCTCTCACTATTAGTATATGTTAATTACAGCTCTCCTTCACTCCAGTGTTCTCCCTGTGTCCTGAGAACAGGCAGATATGGCAGAATCTCACCGATGTTCAAAGAGCAGGGTGTTACTGCTATCGACCATGTAGGACTGCAGAGGTTTGCAAAAAAGACAGACTGCTTTTTTTCTGAACTCTGAAACAGTAAAGAAAGACAGTGACTTTGTTGGACAAGAAGCTGAACACCAGTGAATTTTCATCTGCTGTCACCTGCTTGACAAGGTGACTCAGACTAAAGAGCACACTTTGGGAAGATGAATTTGCTGTTTTGCTAAGAAATTTTGAACTGTCACCCTTGGGCACTGCATAAACGTACAAAAATTGTTTCCAGACACTAACCTTAAAGCATGATATCCATCACACTAATAGGCCGTAATCCAGCTGTAACCCAGTCAGGCACAAAATCTTCTTAGCCACAAAATTTAACCATGGTGTATATAAAGAATTTTAGAAACAAAATATGTACAATAAAATTTTGTGTACATTCTGAACTTATTTTATTGCTCTGAAGGATATATTTATTTGGCTACAATAGAAAAAAAGACCTCAAGCCACTGTATAAAGCTGGTCTAGTAAACAACTGCATCTTCATAATGGTGCCACTGTTTGAATATCTCAGATTTGAAAATTAGTCATTCACATGTGCACATTCCAAAGCATGTCTCTAAAATAAAGTACATGCCTCATGGGTAATGTGTGACTGAATTAAAAAGAAAAGCAGAGTCACTATTTTCCATAAAAGATATTCAGAAAAGAAATATGCTATAAAAATAATATATTTAGTAAGGCTTGCCTTTTTTCTCCAGAAATACACAGAGTAGAAGCTGGTAGTAAGACAAAAAAGTGTGTGTTCTGTGTTCTGTGTGAACTTGAAGAAACCAATCATCCCTCAATTTTTCCAGCCCGTTAAGTACCAGTTACAGCACAGAGCCACTGATGGCTGTGGTGATTCAGATTAGGTGACAGGCGGAAGCGATATTGCTGAACGGGCTTTACAGTGCCTTCAGGTAAAATATTTGTGTCTCAGAATAAAGGTAGATGCATTAACTGATATCTAAAATTGTTACATTCCTTGCTGGCTGTGCTTGGCCCTGTTGCCTACCTTGCTGCTGGAGCAGTGAATGGATCACAGAATGCTCTCAAGCACAGGTAGGTGTTGTGCTTGGTGACTTCTGAAAATTATTTTCAAACTTCCTCTTGCCTTCTAATCTGAACCCTACAGCATCTCTTGTGCAGCTGTCTGGAGACTGAACAGCTTCCTGTGGGCATTGCTGCTTTCATGGAAATATAGGAGATTGTAATCATAAAACCAAGAGAAGAGAAAACTGAGGTGGAAAATCCAAGGTTATTTTTTCCACTATTTTTAAGATTTCTGCCTGTGTAGGTTACACCTTTACTTCAGGATGCATTCGCACACACATCAGAAGGCAGATCGTTGCCCAAGATCTTTCTGAGGATTTTTTTATACCCAGGCTCTTTATGAATATTGACACACAGATTCATAGAATGGTTTGGGTTGGAAGTGACCATAAAGGTCTAGTTCCAACCCCACTGCTAGTCTTCCATTTGACCAGGTTACTCAAATCCCCACCCAACCTGACCTTGATTGGGCATCCACAGCTCTTTGGACAATCTGTTCCAGTGTCTCACCATCCTCAGAGTAAAGAATTTATTCCTAATATCTAATCTAGACTGACCCTAATTCAGTTTAAAACCATTAGCCCTTGTCTGTCACTACAGGCCCCTTGTATAAAGTCCCTCTCCAGCCTTCTTGTTGTTCTTCAGGTACTGGAAGCTGCTGTGTGTCAGGTCTCCAGTCACTTTTACCCATGCTATCCTTGCCCTAATCTGGTAATGGCTGCAACTACCCTTCTCTAACACTACCTGATGGGAAAAGAGTCAAAATTCACTGTTCCTTAGCAAGGAGGAAAATACAGCAGATTCAGTCCTATATATGCTCACTTGAAACTGGTGAGCAATTGCTCTCAATTTTTATACATGCAACAATAGTAGAATCCTTTTTCTGTGAGAGAGACCTTTCTCAATCAGGAAGAAGTCATCTTTGAAAAGAGTAAACCCCTACTTACACTTTTAACAGTGTTTTCTCTAAAAAGGAAAAAAAAATAGGCTACTTGCTGGAACTTAATGCATTGCTTTTTTTCATGAAAGCTTCAACACATTCCTCACTATCATACTTTCTCTGTTATTCTTTCTCTTTAGGATAGTTAATTTTAATCCTTGCATCTGTTAGAAATAACTGGATGCAGCATATGTTCCTTAAATAGAGCCTCTGAATTATTCCTACACAACCTGCATCAGAACTCTCGAGATTGTGTAGCTTTTTTTCTGGAAACCTGCCAAGGTCAAGGAAAGACAGGAGTAATTTCAAGCCTGGTGTACTTCTTTGGTGATAAATATAATCTGAGGGATTTGAATTTTTGCTCATCAGCGTGGACTTTTCACTTAAGACTGTTTTTATGAAGTTTCCTCACCCTACTAACTCGTTCTTGGAAAGAAAAATATTTACCCACTGTGACATCTTTATTTTTATTTGTTTTTCTTTTTAAAGGAAGACAGAAACATAAGTAAAAGGAAGTAAGAGAAAACTCACAGCTAAGGATCTGTAGGGCTTGGGAATCTCTTCAAGACTTGTCTCACAAATTTGTGCTTGACCCCTCTCAAGGTTTGAAGAGTCTATGCAAGAGAAGGGATGCTGAGTGACTCATGCACAGCCTGAATTACTCTCTGAAGAGTTGTAAAACTGGCTCTTAGGAATATCAGCTTTCCTGAAGGTCAATAGCATGCAAGGGTTTAAGCCAAATCTGAACCCAGACCTTAGGCCGTCAAGTTACTGGGTGCCTAGGAAAGCTTTACCTATTCCTAGAGACTGAAGAAAGAAAACAAAACCAGCATAACTGCTTTTGGCTTCTCTTACTGTCCCATTTCTCACTATGATATTTGTGCCTATTAAATCACACGTTTTTCAAGAGGAAAGCAGCACAGAGACAGTTAATGGTACATAACAAAGTCCTGATAAATGTCTACTGAAAATAAGCTGTAACCACCACAGTGAAGCAATGCAATAACACAACAGCCATCCTATTTTTCAGTCCATGACACTTCTGAAGCATATACCCACAAGGCAGAGCATCAGCTTTCCCAGTAATATTCCTGAGTCAAGAAGGCAGACATTCCAATTTAAACCTGTTACACTTGAAATCCCTTTTGCTTAACACTTGCTCACCCACCTTTTAGATAAAGGACTATCAATTCCTGAAATAAGTCATGGGGAACTTCCTGCAGTTTGAACACAGCTTTTCCCTGGCCTGAATAGAAAACTCCTTTAGATATCTGCAGCAGTGCTGCAGGAGCACTACAGTGTGCAGTTGACCACACTATATGTGATTAAATTCAGGTACGGGGAACTATGATTAAGGCCTCTAGAACAAGTTCTGAGGCCAGTGATTTGTATCAGCAGGTTATCACACCTTCCTCAGACTGTCTAATTAACTACAGGCAAGAATAACTGCTCCTGCCAGAACTAAGAATTACGTCTCTCCCATCAAAGGCTTATCCATTGAAGTAGCAGCTCTCAGGCCTGTTAACCAGCACTACCAGGTAGAAAAACAAAGGGTTTTATTCTATGCCAGCCAGCTCCTGGCTATTTTTAGTATTTTCTACAGTAAAATTTGTTTATTCACAGGATGGATACTGTACTCACAATTTAAATGTAACTGTAAGGCTTTGGACTCATCTACCTTTGTTAGGAACCAAGTCTAAATGCATATATGTAGTGTGTGCATATATGTAGTGTCAGGGAAGTGGAGATGTGGCCTTGTCAATCAACACTGCCCTGCAAAAGCAGCATGGAAATCCTGCAGCCTGGCTGCTGTGTCCATGAGAATTAACTCAGAGTTTCGCCAGACACAGAACAAGCATACACATTCATCTGAAATGGTTGAAAGAAATACGCAACTCCAAGAATATTTTGGTAGAATGAGGTTTTTTCTTGCATGGACTTGAACGAAAGGCATTGCAGACACTATATTTAGGTCTGTATATTACTTTCACTATTCACACTGTGTGATATGTACACCAAATATCCTTCTGTCTTCCTGTTTAATGAAGAAACTTAACACTCCTGATAGCTAGGTCAACAGCTTTCCAAAGAATTTTTCTGATGTTCTTGTTTTACTTAAAGACCCAATCTGTGTATACTTTCTACCCCTTTTAGAGTAGTAGACTCCATTTTAAAAAAATGTTACTGAATTACCTCAACAGATTTATTTTTCAGACATCACTTGTTCAACAAAATGGAGGGGATTATGTGGCTATATGCAGAGGATATTTGGTTGCAGAGAAGTTGTTTTGACCACTCTGTAATTGAGCACTTTTTGTTTCAACTCAGTATGGGCAGTTTCTCATCCTATTGCATGTGAGGACCATGAAATTCAGATGGCTGACATCTAGGGGAAAACCCTATGAACAGATGCATAATGAAACAAATCCTACTGTATTCTTTGTAGGACTACCAGATATTTTGACCCCATTGTTGTGGGTAATTATTTTCTCCAAGGTATGAAAGAATTCTTCTCATTCTGTTTAAGACTCAACACCCTTTAGTTTTAGATAGCCCTGTGAGGGGCAGGGATCTGGATTTGATGATTATGGGTTCATTCAAGCTGGAGATATTCCATGATTTGGCAAAGACTTTTGCATTCATATTATTGCTATTTACTCCACAATAGTTACCAGTAAAGTTGGTTATTTTTTTTAAAGTTTTAACTCCTACGTAAGAATTTAATTAAAAATTAAAAGGTTCTAGATTTCCTGGTTATGAAACACAGAAATATAATTAAACTCTTATTCATATTTTCAAGATATTCTAATTTTTCTCCCTTTATTACTCATAGGTCTGAGGCCAGCCTTCAGTCTGGCTTTGGTTGTGATCCAAGGTATCTTCTTCAGTTCTAGAAATTTAGGGATATCAAAATCAATGAAAACAAAATAGTCTGCAACGTGTGTCCCGTACTTCTATCGTGCAAATGCAGAATTGTTAGAGATGTGTATACAAGTGCTAGGTTATCCACTGCCATATCTTGCTTGCCGTTCTGTATATTTCAACTACAGAGAGCATATTTCACCAGATTAACTCATATTATCCGCTGGAAGAAAAATATTTTACTTGCCATTTTGAATCAAGCTAATACAGTGAAGAAAGAATGCCATTAAATATAATGGCTATGCTAAATTAGATCAGCAATTGTGATATGATTAAATTCCATGGGCTTTTTTTTTCCACCACCCTCATCACTTCACATTATGTAAACCTGGTGTATATAATGGCATAGAATAGTGGCTGGGACCACTCTTCTGCGTAGCTGAACCAGAAATCATTCCAAATTGCATTTATCCTGGACTTTGCCACACAAAAGAAACAAAATTACTTCTATAACGTTATTTCTTGTATCATTTACCATCAATTTCCTGTCTTAGCAGGCTGCTTTGTTTCTCTGTACTACTGATTTTAAGCCTAGCTGTGCAGATATTGGATTGGAAGCTGGTCTTCAGAAGACCTATTCCTTGTTTTGCTGCTAACTCACTTGTGTGACTTTTGGTGGGTTCATAAATCTACCTTTGTTTCAATTTACCTGTCTTTAAAATTGCTGTGATAAATAAATGTTGTGTTTTGTTGAGCTGAATTTCAAGATATATTGACCCAATAATCAATAATTTACCAAGTGATAATAAATCCTAATATTGGGTCAATAAGTCAGAGGGATTGCTCAGAGTACTCTTGTTACACTCAGAGGGACAACTTTGTTTGAATTCCATCCAAATTCTGGAGGTATCTGGAGAGATGTTTTCAAGTTAGCACTAAGTCTGATATACATGGACTTCACAAAATCACGGGTTAAAATGCTAACAACTTCAAATAAACCTTTTATCCTTTCAAGTGCCAATCAGGATAGGTTCATTTGCAAATACAGTCTAATTGTTTAACCTTATTCCAGACCTTTGGGACCCAATTATCCTGCTGCTTCTGGAGTGAAACCTAATTACCATTTTTAAAAAAATAAGATTAAGCAATACTTGTAATTGATGTCAGGAATTTAATTTTTTAAGCAGATCTTTAGCTGGCACTGTTCTGCTGAACCAAGAACACCCTAACTCTCACATGCACATACACCTACCTTGAGGTGTTTGCCAGTTATTTTTCCCTGGCAAGATCTTTTGATGGGAGACTGTTTTATTATTGCTGATACAATTTTCAAAACAATAAGGCCTTTCAGCTTCCACAGACTGTGGTTTCAATTACTTTGAATTTACTATATTATGCTGTTACAACCCAATATCTGGTTACTGCATGCTGCTGCACTGTGTACCTGAGCTAGCCCTAGCCTAGCCAGTTTGAGCACAGGAGACATCTAGACACCAGCAGTCAAGGTTTTGCACATTCTTCACAAAGTAACTAGAGAGCCTGACTGAGTTATCCCCCCATAAAATTTCATGCTTCCTCAGCATGACTGTTTCTGGTACATCTATTCTGTTTGTTCTGTCTCTTTCCAAAATGAACTTTAGTAGTCAGTGAAGACAGAGTATAGTGTTACAATCCAGTTATAGTTAATGACCTTATTCTCCACCTCCTTCTCTTGAGATGAACTGAACACAAAACTGTCAGGAGCCTTGGACAGGAATTGCCCTTGGGAAACTGCACAATCATTGACATCACTCCTGATGCAGTATTCCCAACACTGCATTAAGTCTGATCTCTGTCCATCTTTCAGTTTGCTTATGAAGTTTCCTGAAACTCCAAATGCTAGTATAAAATCAACCTCACATCCCGTCTGTTCTAAGACAAAATCAGATGTAACTATGATATCCTTTTTCAATGTCTGTCTAAGGTTTTCTCCCTCGACCTTTAGTAATCGAGGATCTTAACCCACTCCAGCTGCTCCACTATTGTAGAAGAGGTTTGTTTCTTCTTCGCGTCAACCCTTTGGTATTATGGTTTTCCTGCTGTAATCTTCCACATAATGGGCTGCTTTTGCCTAAGCATCTCTTACTTTGCCCAGGGAACTCTGCAGGCAGGATATACTTCTTGGAATGGGCTAGAAAAAAGTGGTTTTAGGTTGATATGGGCAGTTACCAAGTTAAGCATTGATATCCTTGCCACACCTAATGAATCTGTGTCAGCTAGACAGTTATCAGGACAGAAAGTATTAACATCCATTGCTTCTTGGAACAGCCTGGGTTGCTGTCTCCTAATTTTCTACCTTTTTCCTAGGTTTATGCAGTTAGTTTCCCCCTTGAGTCCTTGAGTTACTAGTCACTACCATCTCAGCAACTTCACTTTTCTATAGCCACATTTCTTGTATTGCATGGCTTTAACTCAATTACTTTCAAATATCTTACTAAAACAGAATCAAAGTTAGCCAGACATGCTACACAAAGCTAGACCTTGGCTAACTTTGAACCAGAAGCTTGAACTTGGCTAGCTTGAACCTGAATCACACTGCATCCCTCTCTCTTTTCTACCCCTTTTATTTCACTTTTTTCCCATAGGACCAATTTTCTAACCTCTGGTCAGTTCAGTTCCTGCCTTAAATGGGGCTGAGTAAAGGAGAAGGGTGACTTTCCAGGTATTCAGGAGTATATTCCTGCTTATTTAACAAATATCAATCCTGTGGGGTTTTTTTTACAGCAAATACCTGATATTGTTACTTTGTGCTGAAATTTGGGAAATAACAACATTTCTGAAAAGAGGCTCCTGAATATCTTTTGCATCCTGCAATACATGCAATTCCTTCTATATAAGCATATATTTTAGAAGTGTGTATTACTGAATTTCATTCTGTATTTCCAGACTATTTCTCTGGTTTTAGCAAGATTCTTTCAAATTTTTGACCTGGTCTATAAAGTTTGTGCCACATGCAAATGAAATACACCTTCTCAGTATTATGTAATGCCTAACGAAAATATCAATAACTTTATACTCACAACAGATTTCCATGAAGCCCCATTTGATATATCCTCCCATTCTGGTATAACTTTGATCCCCACACTTCAGTATAATTATTTAGGGGTATTTGCACCCTCAGAGAAGTGCTCTGAAAGCCATGCTTTGTAAGTGTGCTTTGGAAATTATTACTTGAGGCAGTATAAAAAACATAAATACAGTCAACCTGTATATGATTGAAACTTCTGTCTGCTCTAAGGAATGCCCCTGTTAACATTTCATAGGTAATAGACTGATTTGAAATGACTTGGTACACCCAGGTGTATTCTGACCACTGTGCCATTTCTCTATTATTTTCCAAATGCTTATGAACAGATTGATTGATTTGGGATTTTTCCAGAAAGTGAAGTTAAGCTGATTCATCTAGCATTCATTATGTTTTAGTTTCTTAAGAATAAGCACTATATCTGTCTTTTGCCAGTCTCCTGGTATCAGACCCTTAAAGACAGAAGTTAAAAATTATGATTGGTTCTGCCAGTTATCTAACAATCCTAGTGCTTTCAAAAATGCAAAAAATTGCCCTACATAACACTGTATAAAAATCCTTTATCCATGCCACCCACTCTCTCATTCTGGAATATATGCCCTAAATGCATATACAATCTCTTTCAAACCAGGTATTATCAATCCCAGTGAAGTTCCTAATTAAACCAGGGTTTGCTCATCCTGGGAAATAAAAGTAAGGCAACAAATTTAACTGTGAAAATTAATACGTTTAATATAGCTAGTAAAAACTATGGATTTGTGTGATTTCCTGTGCACTGATAAGGTCATTTCTTTAAATTCAGATCTTCATCCAAAACTAACTAAAGCTACTTATAAACATGAATTTTGGAATCGAGATTCTTATGTAATGTTTTAACACCAGTTAAAGACCAATAGTAGAGCAGAGAAGACAAAACCTGTAAAGAAGCCTGTTGTGATACCCGAATTTTCAAAGGCTCTTAGGGCTGGAGAGCAGAAAACAATGGCAGAAACCATTTTTTTTTTTTTTTCAGATAGCAAAGCAGAACTGGACTTTGGGTAGAAAGAATTTAGGTAAGTTTGTTTCCTTCTTCCCTAAAGTCCTTCTAAAAAGGTCACAGTGATAAAAATAGAGCTGCCTCCTTTTACAGAGATTTTGCTTGAGAGCTCAATTTATTCAGAAATCAAGACAGATTGATGTTGTTCCCTGGGAATGCAGATAGGCATATTTTAGACAATAAACCAGGAGCCCTTATCTGCTCAATTTTGTCTTTTGAATGTATCTATCCTATGCTAATTTTAGGTCTGCATTCTCTACATCCTGCCATGTTTTATTTTTCCTCCCATTGAGCTCTGATTCCTCATTACAACGTGTCCTTTTAGCATATATTTTGTACTTGTGATGCATCTGTTCTCATTTTGCCCCTGCAAGTGCCTAAACGATAGCTAAATGCATCTGTAAGGACAAGTGCTGAACAGGTGCAAAACCAGACCACGAGTAATAAAAGAAGAGGAAGAAATCGGAGACTAATTTTTACTCTGTCAGGATTTGCCTAATATATGTATAGTCATTACATAGCCAATACAAATGTCTCATTTTCACAGTTCTTAATCTTCTTTTTAAAAAGGACCTTTCCGGAGTTGATTTAGTGCAAGAAATGTTGATAGAAGAAGGTGCTCCTTCTCTACTGCTGCTTTGATGGAGATTCTGAACATGCAAAAAAAAAAGTATGAATTGTAGGTATATCATTTGAAAACAAATTAAAACCCACCGTATTTTTATTTTATGCTTATTTTACACTTTCCAAAGAGGTTTTGTCTGTCACTCTTGAGAAGAATTATTGTAGATATATTAATTTCACATATTCCATAGAGTAGTATTTTTTACTCACTCTTATCTTGGTGATACAGACTGGAGAACTGAGCAACACTGGTTTTTTTGTATTGTTTCAGCAACATCAAATGTCAATTGACTGTCAGTCTTTACTTTTATAGCTTTGAATTCACTCTGAGTTCAGCCTCCAGGACAGCAGGATTTTCAGGACTGTGGTTACATCTTAGTAATTCCTTTTGAGAACAGGCCAAAATCTCTGTTGTCCAGGAGCCAAATGATAGGCTGGAGGGAAGAATGGAGGTCAGTTCAAATAAACGAAATCTGACTACTTTTTTTTTCTGAAACCTCCCCTGGCAGAGCTTACGGCTTCAGAACAAACTTTTTGAGACCCTTTAATGCACTTCTTACAGGAAGTACAAATAACTAATACATCAGGTTGCAAATTACAGAGACACCAATAATTTTCTGCCCCATAGCCCAGTTAGCTGGGTACTTCACCTGCATGAGAGAGCTCACCTCTCAGTCTGAGGTAATTTCGCTAGACCCATGTCACAGAAGCACGTCCAAATCATTGTGTAATGGGCTGTCCATTCTTCCCAGTCCCAGCTGCATGCCAGGTCTCTGATCTACCTCTGAATCATGTGCAGCTCAAGATTGAAAGTTAGGCTACCCTGCAGAGGAGTCCCTGGGCTAATCTCAGTCCCTTTGGAAAATGTTCCACCTTTTATTTTACATAGTTAAGTGGTCATTGGAAGAAAGGCAAATCTATCCTCTTGTTAAAAGAATCAGAGTCAGAATCTGGTTTAGTACTTCAGTTTATGAAGGAAAATTTAGGTGTTTTGAACCAAGAGGAACTATCTCAGAAGATGAATCTATCTTCTCCCATCCTTGGATATCAGGTAAATGCTTTGCAATTAGCCACATAAGTAGTAATTTTATAAAACTCATGTGGAAATACTTTTTTCTTTTCCTTATCTTTCTTAGATTTTTTTTTAACAACAAAAAAATCAACAATTTGTGGGAAATTACATTGGATAAGAAACTCTTTGCCTCGTACTATCATGAAAAATCAAAACAGAATACTCAGGGTAAACTGACTGAAGATGTTCTATGGCAGTTGAATAACAGAAGTTTTTACTTAAATCATAATAATCCCTTCTGAAGTTAAAAAATTCTAATATCTGGTGAAACCTGATACCTTGGGGTACTTTAGGCTGTATTGAAAACCACAGCCTGAGGTGCAAAGTTGCTCAGAGCTCTTCCCTACTTCTTGTACTTGGTTCATGAAACTGTTCCCAGGGAGGAACGACCCACCTCTTCCTTAATCATCACACCCATGTACATGAGAGCAGAGCCTGATTGCCTATTTTAAACAGGAATTGCTTGGAAGGTTTCCATGGTCTCCAAGCCCTTTTTTCCTTTTAGTTAACATAGGAGGAAAAAGAAAGTCATGAGGGAAAATAAAAAGTATAGGCAATAACGCTTCTGGAAAGGCAGAATTTTTATCAAGATCATACCCTGAGTTAAGTGGCTCCTTCTTTGACAGCAGCCAAACTGCTGCTCTTAGAAGGGCAAGAAGCTGAACTTTCAGGGAGCCAATTAGGAAATGCTTCAGAAATAGTGGTAGTGGTAGCAGCCATCTGAGAGATTAACTGCAGTAAAGGGTCCTCAAAGCAGTGGCCTCCAACTACTTTCAACATAGCTATTTTCTTTCTTTTGCATTACTTAAAATCTGCTTTTACAAAAAGAAAAGCAACAAAGTGACTCAAGGCTGTTTGTTAGGTCCCAGAGCTTCACAAGTGAATAGTTCCACAGCAAACATCACTTACCAATGGAGCTTTACTTCAGAGAAAATATGTTTCCTTAAGACAGATAATAAATACCCTTCATATCATTGCAGCTCATAAGTCAAAACAAGCCTGAAAGGTGCATTATGTTCTGCCTTTGCAGTCTTTCTGTTCTTCAGAGTCAGAAAGGATTGATGTTTCTGTTGGGTCACTGCTGAATGCCTAACTGTACAGAAATACTAAATTTTGACTTGCCTCTGAGAACAGTAAGGAAGGAACTAAATGACAACAGGAAGAATGAACTATGTTGACATGAAACTTGCTTTGATTCTCTAGTGCAAAATAAAATATTAATGAGAAGAGAATAATAATAGACTTCCCCTGATCACATATGTGATCTCACAAAATAACAACCAAAATTCATAAATGTAATGATTTGATGCCTATCTTGTTATTATAAGACAAAGGTGCTCCTACTAGAAAAAATGGTGACATTCTTGCTCTGTTTGAACTGGTCTGAAATCTTTCTGTTCTCACTAGAACTCAGGTGAAAAATAATGTGCAAAAAAGAATAATCAGGTTTTGAGAAATCAAGTATAATAGCTTTCTTCCATAAATCTCAGCATAATTAAGAAGAATGGGACTCAAGGGCTCATGATTTCTCATGTTAGAAAAGAAATACAGGCTGGTATTTTTAACAAGACTGCTGTTCATGATTAATGATATCTGTTTGTTAATGCACTTTAGATACATTCACTGCATCCTCACACTGTCTTGCAGCTCTTGAACAAGGGTGAACTTTACCAGGCAGCTTCACTGGATAATGGCATTAGGATTTACTAATCAGCACAGCTCTGTCATCCTTATATGCTGATTAAAAGTAGCCATCAGCATTTGGACATGCAGCTTCTGACCCTGAGGTGCTGTCCTGGGACAAGAGACCTATCAGTAATTCTCCACAATCCAGAGAACACTGCCACAGCAAGGCTGAATGCTAAAAAAGGTGGAGTAAGTTTTATAAAAGTGAATATTTGTTTACTTTTTTTAATAAAGCACCAAAACTCCTTGGCTGCATTCACAGAAATCCTATGTTGTTTAGACTTATTCCTGATTAATGTGCTCTTCTATATTCATTGCTGGAACGTATTATTTTTCCCATTTGGATGCAATAAATCAGGTATTATTCACTATTAGAGGTATCTTACAGTTTTCATTTGCCTGTTATTCTATCTTATTCTGCAGTAGTATGCACATTTTAAAGTATGCCTCTATGTAATCTGCAGGATAGAAATTAAAATGATTGCACAACTTCTACATTATATGCTTTGAGAGACAGAAGAATTAAGATAAAATTTTCAATTTTCATACCTATTTTTATCACGGTCTTTTCAGATATGCTGACTTTCCCAGAGTTTTCTGAAGTCAGCAGTTCTTCAGAAAGATTTTCACCTTCAAATAAAAAAAGATAGGTTAGTGTGCACTGTAAAATTTACATGTGCCAGACACTTCACTATCCCTTCCCTCTTTAAACACCTTTGTTTTGTTCATTTTTTATATCGGAGTCATCGCTGGAGTGTTCTCTTGAAAACTGCTTAATCATCTACAAGTCATAATTTGGCCATTTGATCACTGCTGAGCTTGTCCTAAACTGAATAGAAGCTCCAATTCCTGCCATGTTTCCTTTCAGGTTTTTCTTTTTTCTGTGTCTGATCATTCAGATAACCTCAATACAAATTATGAATACATGATTAAAACAATGCCTTTGAATACTGTGCATGTTTTAAACCTAAATATGATTTATGCGTCTATGAATAGAAATGTATCCATCATCTACCTGAAATATGGGTCTTATATAATGAATATAATCTGGCAACTGATTAAAAGAAAATGTAAGGGAGAAATTCTTCTCTGCCTTGCTGGCCTATTCAGAGGGACATTTCTTCATAGGTCTCTTTAGTGTAAAACCTGTCATCATTCACTCCTGTTGAAATGTATACTCTATTATCTTTCCCCACATGGCTTTACCATAGTTAGGATTGTTTAATGATGAAATAATAATCTCCAGAATAGTTATGCTGCTTACACGGTATGGTAAAAGAAGGGGTTGCATGAAGTGAAAATACAAGAGTATGTTGCCAACAGACCTCACTATTTCACCTATACACCTGAATGATATATAGGTCACGGACCTTTCAATGTGAAATACTGTGTGTTAAAGGATTCTTTCCATGTTAATAGTTATGGAAGTCTTTATTTAGTTTCCCAGACTGATCTTCATAAAAGAGAATCACAGTGGCCTCTTTCAGCTTTGAAATCTAGCAGATAGTTTTTTTTTTTTTTCTGAAAGTGGAAAGGACTTCAGCTGAACTCCACAAGAATATAGCTTGCTCACAAGAATACAATTTTGAACATCAAAAGTTGATCATTACTGCTTTCCATAAGTCATGAGATTTCTGTGACCAATACTATAAACATTTAAAAGTGGAATGGAACGGTCTTTTTTGTTATATTCAAAGCAACATTTTATTTTCCTTAATATAACTATTTTGAAATTAGTAGGACAGTAGAGGCCGTCAACAGATTGTTTCCATGCTTGCTCATAACTTTTGCAGTAGGTCTGAATCTGCTTTCAAGTAATTTACTGCAGAAATGTACAATTTATGGAGCAGAAAGGATGTGAGATTTAAATGAAGTTCAGTGGATAAATGCAGGAATAGGAAATGATCTTAAGAAATAATTGAAGCACAGAAGAATCTCAGCTTGTTTATGGTGGCTGTGGAAGGAAACTTCAAACAATCTTGAACCTCACTCTTCAAGATATTTTTCAGTTGCTGGTCAATATTAATTTGTGTCTTGTACCAACTCTTTGTGGTTGTGCTTAGCTTTGAACTAGGAAGTCAAACTCTGATAGGTAAGGAAATGTCATTATCCTGTGGAAGATCAGTAAGTCAGCTGCTGTGGTCCTTTCTCCTGGCTCTCTCTAGGGTCAAACTTGGAATTCCTTCCTGTGAGGAGGACAAGTGAAAAGGAGATTGGATTTGCAGGCTGCAATAAAGTATCTCTCACTGCTTAGAGGACCATTTTTTGACAGTTCAGCTGATGCAAAATTCAACTTTTTTTTTTTAACAATGTATTAAAAGAATTGATGATTCCAGTTCATTTTTTTAAAAGAATAGTCACACTAATTTGAAGACAAAAGCTTTACATACCTCTTGCCTTGTGCAGGGTCTTTCTGCTAATGTCTCTGTCCCCAGCTTCATATTTGACCCCTATGGGTAAATTATGGGACATTTCCCAGCTGCTTCAGTACTCGGATGCTTTCCAGGGTCAGCCCACCAAAACTGGGGACCAGGGTTTATCTGTCTGGGGCCAATGCTGGGCACAGGCATAGAAAGGCGGCTGGGAAGAGGCCTAGCTGGAATTCCAAGCGGGTGGGTTGGGGCTGTGGAGGGAGATGCCCTGGCATGACATGACCATCACATGGTGTGAGCTTAGAGCAGCCCGAGTCAAGGGATATCTTACAGTCCATTCCAACCCAGCTCCATCCCAGACATCTACCTCAGGCTCTGCCACTGCCCCTGGCAGGGCTGGCTGGTCATCCACATCCATGCCAATGCCAAACCAAGTGTTTGAGGAAGGTGACAGAGCCTCTGGGATCACACAGAGAAGGCCCTGGCATGACTACTCCTTGCCCCATGTTACTGTACATTCAAACGTCCCTTACTGAAAGCACCTCTTCGCCCAAATAAAAAACTAGAGCACCTTTGTAATACTCTTATCATCATGAGATGCCTCTAACATCAGGGTTGGAAGGCTGTGACATTTAGAACAGGAGTGTGCTGACCCTGGTTTGCCTGTAAAGGATCAATAAATCCCATCTGCCAGAACAGTGTCTGCAACCTGTAGTTTCCGTTTCTCCAGGCTGCAAAGGGCAAAGGTGCCACAGTAAATCCAATTGTTAAAAAGTCTCTCTTCTGTTATTTTACCTATGAGCTTCTATTGTGATTGTCTACTTAGTGGGATTCACAATCCCCAGAACAATCTGTATTCACACATTGAAAAATACACTGATAGGCACCTTGTTTAAACAAGTATTGAGTGTGAAAATATCAAATCATACTCTCTGGTATATACTTTATAGTTTTTTACTATAAAATATAGCAATTTATATTACTTTGTTGAAATACTAAAGGAAGATACAAAGAAGAACATTAATAATGCAACTCAAATATTTTCACTGGACACACAACTAGTACGTACATTTTTTGCTGCTGAAAAGACATTGCATCTGAGAACTTCTACTGCATGGTTGTGAATACAGAATGGTTTGGTAACTCACCTTTTGTTTTTATAAGAATCACAGAAAAAAATCCTTTCTATATCCATTTTGCAGGGCTTTAAATTTGCTGGGCTACATAGAAAACTGAATAAAAACAAGAGAAAACAGAAGAAAAAGATGCAGTCAGACTTTGGTATATAAAAATTTGCAGGTTCTTTTTGTGCATGCAAATCAGTTTTGTAAGGAGTTAGAAATGATAAATGGAGTTATACTTTTAAGAAGAGATTTGGTAGAATAACCCTCCATGTTAAACCCAGGTAATTAACTCTGGGTTCTTAAATGTAACACAGGTGATTAACACTGGGTTCTTAAATCTACCTAGGTTCCTAAGAGTTACATTAAAAAAGTACAACATTTAAAAAGGGCAGGATGCTGAGGACTTTTGAGAATGAGTGATCATTTAAGTAATTAAATGTGGGATTAGCATCTTATGGTTAGACATTCAAGTCTATAAATCTTGGCTTGCAATTAAATAAATTCTAAATAATTTCATTATTGTTCACAAGTGATATTCCTTAAGATGGAGGTATTAAGCAAGTTCCTATTGCCTGTTCTGGAACCAGCTGAAGTTCTGGGAAGTGAAAATTAGTTTTGGAGAGTGTTGCTTTCTCTCCACATGGAAATATAGTAACAGAAAACTGAGTCAATATAACAAAATCTGACAAAAGCAGTGTGAGAAAGAGAGAAAAGAAGGGACAGAGGAGAAAACAAGTTCAGAGAGTGTGGGGAAAGGCAGGCTGGAGAAGATACAGAGCGAAATTCTGTCAAAAGAAAAATACATCGAGTATGTCATTGGGTAGTTCTGGGTGTGCAGAACTTTCATCAGTAATAGAGGGCGCAGACTTCCATTTCAAGTTTGATGCAGCCCTCAGAACTCTTTCCACTAACTTCAGTGAGCTTTGGATTAAGCACTTAGGGGGAAGACTGGTTATGCTTAAAAGGAATGCTTTTTTTTTTAAGAAAGGAGTCTAAATTATGGAAGAAAGTTTTAGTAAACTCAGAAAACTCACTGAGCTCTCAAACCCTCAGAATTTAGTGTCGCCTTTAGACCTTATGCTTAAAAAGGGAGAAAAGTAGCTTATCTTTGGATTTAAATGAGTTCAGTAATTGCTCAGGCTGCAGAATGTAACACAAGATGTATTACAAACAAGCCAGCAAAGCAGTTTATTACACAGTGTGTGAGGGATTAAAAAAATACAAGGGAATCCCTGATTCCTATTGTGCTTTGGGATTAATAGTTTTCAAAATAGAGTTACTATGTTTTAATTGTCTGAATCCAGCATATTAGCATTTGAAATACACTGCATTTATAATTTCTGCTGGAAACACAAAAAAAGAAGTAAACAAGACTTTGAAGATAACAGGAATTTAAGAACTTTAAAAAAAACATTTTCCCTTTCTTTCTGTTTCTGATGTTATTTTCTTTTATTTACTAACCTTTTAATGTGGGCAGTTAGTGCTTCTGAGATTTCCAGTCACAGTTCTTAATTGTGCCACTCAGTCTCATGGCCTGAATGCATCCCATTTCCAATGGAGTCTTGAAGCCCAGCTGAAATATTCTCTTATTTACCCATTGCCAATGGGCCTTCTCATTCCTTTCCTTAGTCACATTCTCCTCCAGAGCTGTCACTGCCTGCTTCTATTGGGTGTGGGTGTTGAGGTATTGGCAATGGGAAGAGAGCTGCTGCCCTGGCCTCTATGAGAAGAGACCAGAGTTGCTCTGTGTGGGAGACAGCTGATTCCTGTTAGCTCCTGTTGGACCCACTGCCAGACGCAGCTGAAGCCCTTCAGCCATGTGTGGGGCACCCTGGGGAAAACCTATTTAGAAAGGTCAAAATGTTGTTGAGGAGTGAGTGAAAAAGTGTGACAAACAGCCCTGTGGATTCTAGGAGGCACTGAGAAGGAGATGCTCCAGGTACTAGAACAGAGATTTCCCTGCAGATCCTGGAGACACCCCTATGGAGCAGGTGGTTCTCTACAGCCAGTTGAGAGGAACATCCCAGAGTAGATATCCACACTGCAAACCACAGAGTGCCGTGTAAAAACAGCTATCCGTACTGCAGCACCTGGAGGATCCAGTGCCAGAGAAGGTTACAGCCTCTGGAGGAAGCTGCAGCCTGTGGAGAGCCCAAGTTGGAGCACTGAAATACTGTGTGGAGGAAGGAGCATCAGAGACGAACTGACTGAACTTTGTGGACTGACCACAAGCCCCATTCCCCATCCTTTCTGCACCATGTAGAGGGAGAAAGGAGTGGAAATGAAGGAATGAATTTTAGCCTTGGAAAAGAGTGAAGGGTAGGTGGGAAATTGCTGTTTTAATTTTGTCCTAATTTCTCACCATTCAAATCTATTTTAATTGGCAGTAGCTTTTTTTCCTAAATTAAGTTTATTTTGCCTGTGATGGCAAATGATAAGTGACCTCCTCTTTTTATTTTGACCTGTAAGCTTATTCATCTTATTTTCTCCCCTTGTCTTGTTGTGGGAGGGAGTGGGGGGAATGAAAGCTGGGTGGGCATCTGGCAGTTGTTCAAGGTCAACCAATCATGCTGTTTTACCATCAGATACATGAGCAACATATGTTGAAAAAAAACCAAGGGTACACATATTGCTGGAGAACTTCTGTGCCCCATTTAGTCATAGAAAAAGTGCAGGAGATATGGATTTTAAAAAAAGAAAACAAGTACAGATTGCAGTGTCCACCAACAAAAGCTACATGGCATGGGCTCTTACAATGTGTCTCATTGCTGCATTGTCATGTAGCTGCCCACCTTGACAGATCAAGGTCAAATCTGGTATTCACAATTGTGCTGTTGTCCTCCTCAGAGCCTCTTTTAAACTTGAGCATTCTTTAAACTTGAGCACCCAGGCATTGCAGCTGCTCTTTTCTGCATCCAATGACCTCTGTACATTCATACTTTTCTAGTCGTAATCTATCTGCTGGCTCTTACAACATGCTCCCATGACCTTACCCGTGTTCAGCATTCATATTTCCTTCAATCAGAGAACAGTATTTTGCCATCTATGAGCTCCAGAGTTCCCAAGAATTAGTTTTCAGCACTCTAGTTCTTTGTTCCCTCATTTCTGCTGGGTATTATACGCTAATCACTTTAAACTCCTACAGTGACTGAATGCATGATTTTTCTCTTATGGCATCAGATATTCCATTGTTCCAAAGTACTCTTGTTTGAGTGAAAAACTGTCCTGGCTGCCGAGTCTCACATACTCCTCATCTGGAAAATACATGTGCAGCAGCCCTCATAGCAAAACCAGATTTCCTATTTTCTGAAATGCATGATGATAGGAAAACCACATTAAATGCAAATGGAATTAGTAAATTTCTCAATAAACTTTATTGTAAGAAGTGTAATTCACAGCTGCTTCTACTATCTTTAGAATGTTGTTACTTATCAGCAGGGATGTGGATGTATTTAATGGGAACAGACAAACTAAATGACTTCGAATATTTGTTCTCTCTGGCAGTGTCACAATAAAAATTGTTAAGAGATTTTAATGATTTAAAAGCCCCAAGGTTTGTAGCTAGTTGCAATAACTTATTCAACATATTCTAGCTTCTGTCATATCCCAAATAATTTCAAATTAAGCATTGCTTTCGAAAATATTTGTATTAAATAGCAGGTGAATAGGAAAGTTCGATAGTATTCCATTAAGTTTTGTCAGTTCATGATTTGCTTTTGCAAGTTGTTAGGATACACTCCATCAGTAGACTGAGTACTTCCATAACATCTCAGGATTATGTTTCCCAAAGATGCCATAAATATGCCTAGCTCAAGTATTCTGAATAATTTTTCCATAGCACTTAATTGGAAATGATCAAAACCTACGGTTTGTGAAGGAAATTGCAGCTTCTTTTCTCATCCCCCAAAATATAACTTGCCAACCCCCCAAGAAAATTCTCAATTAGTAAGAATTTCAGTAATGGTTAAATATTTAATCTTGAAGCTTTATTTTTTTTCTAAATGGAAACTTTCCGTATTTGAGGACTAGAACATTATATTTGAACGTATTGAGATGAACTCTGCTACAAGATAATTCACTTTGGAACATAATTTTTATTGTAAGCTATATCACTTCACTGGAATACAGGTAGAGGTTGGCTCTTACCTGATCCACTGACATTCATGAGCCTCTTATGATGGCACTCAATAGGAAACCTGAGTTGCATCGTGAGTAGTGCAGGCCTGACCTGACTGGAGAAAAGGAAAACCCTGAATGATTATTATGTGGCACACTGATAAAATATAATTTAACAGTCACCCAAACAATGTAGAAGTAGAATTGCAATTTTGATAATAGGTTGTTGTGAGATTTTTTATAAATGTGTATTTCTCACAAGTATAATTAAGAAAGTCCAATAGAAAGTGCTCAGCAGCCTATATTATTTATACTACTGTTCACCTAGATAATGAAAAGCTGAAAGCATTACCTAAAATTTTATTCTGAAAATATGACAAATAATAGCAATTAGGATCCCACAGAGAAATTCATCCACAAAACAAAAATCCCTTGGGATAACCTTGCAAAATAGTATTTTTCATATGCCAGGTTCTTGGATCACATTTTCTAACATTTTTTGGGGGGAAATACAATATTTATTAGGGAACAAGAACTATCTATTTATTCCATTAGATTTTTCAATCACAGTTTAGAACATTTTTAAATTTAGTTCTCCACTAATGATGCCTTTTCTCCCCTCTTGCTCCTCTATTTATGTGTTTTCAATCAGATTTTGTTGTCTTGGGTCAGCAGAGTCAGCAGTTTGGATCAGATAAACTCCAGTGAAGTGCTGCAAGGTCTCACTTGGGAACATTCCCATTTCTCTCAGTATAAGAATTATAACTTTTATTTAGTATTGCCTTGGGCCTTACTGGAATCACTGTTTCTCTGAAGTTTCACCCAAAAGCTCTCAGTCTTACATCACTGGTGTCACAGCCAGATGCATCTCTCTCTCACTTCATTGCAAATAAACCCCTGCATTTACACCACCAGTCTAAAAAGAAGTCAGTATTGTATGGCTCCTCAAAGTGCACAGATACTATAATGGATCTCCTCACTCCGGGACCCAGAACACTGGTTCTGCCAGCTCACCTGCCACGTAATGTGAGACGGAAACTTGTGCCAGGACAACTTAAGTGCACCTTCCACAGCCTTTTCTTCCTCCTCCCACTGCTGTCATTGATCTATTACCTCCCAAGTTGAAATATAAACCAAATCTTCACTCATCTTTTCCAAAAATTGGAACTCAGCTGAAAGGCATTTGCACACCACCTCACTTTGCCCCAAAAATGCTACCAGTGGTTTCTTGCTTTTTGGAATCTTGGACAGGAACAGCTCTGGGCCACTCTTCTCTTTACACACCAGCATGAATTATTATGGAAACTTCTGAAATTCAAGGTTCAAGACATTATTAGTGGACATAAATTGAAAGCTTATGTTTTCATTTCAGATCTAAATTAGATCTAGGCAAAGATAGAAGACAGGAAATGTAGAAGTTCCTATATATGTGCTCTGTGCCATTTGCTCTCTGTACCTGGCATTGACCTCTAAAACCATCTGAACTGGCTAAAGCTGAATGTACCAGTTGTCTCCTGCAGATTCCAGCTGATGTGTTTTCATATTATATATGATCCATTTCTGTCATGCTTAAAACTTCCTCTGATATTCAGTTTGCTTTCATATCGCTTGCAAAATTATAGCTTTTCATTCTAGAAAAGTGTTAAAGACCTTCATGTTGCAAAGCTTTATGGTTTTAATTCTGGTCTAAATGCTGCAGTCCTTTTGACCTACTTCCTCATTTTTTCAGATTTTCTGTCTCTTTTTTTTTCCAATGTCAGAAGTTATCTACATTTCTCATCAATTTTTGACTTTTCAAAATCTGGATTCCTCTCCTCAGTTCCTGGATTCTGCCTGAAAAATCTTTTGCAATTACCCCTTTATCAAGAATTTTCAGTTCTTCTATTAGATGATGTTTTACTGAAAAGATAAGTATCCATCTAAGCAGAAACTGAAATAAAAAGTCCTTTTCAGTCTAGAGGAAAATTGTTTAATCAGAAGTGAATTGCGCTTCGCCTAGAGCTACTCTCTCATTCTCTCAAAACACTTTTCTATGGTTGATTTCTCAGAACACACTAGGGAAAGAACATAGACATTTCTCTCAGAGAATACTACATAATTGCTGTAATTAATATTGTGATCTGGTATTAGAAAAAAGAAAAAAAGCTGTACGATCAAAATTTTAGGAAAGTACGCAATCCCACAGAATTTGAGTAGGAAATAGGTTTAATCTTGATATTTAAATATTTCCTCATACCTTTTGCATTTATACTACTCTAGCACAAATGCAAATTCCACTTATAAAAGACCTAAAAAAAAAAAGTGAAAAAAATCAGCTCTAATTAACTTATAAGCCTTTGGGGGGGAGATTATTTTACAGTGTGACATGATAACTAGAGTAGTAACCCAGAAAACACAATCTTGTGTATTTTCCTTTGCAGATGAATGACGAATCTGATATTTTTTTCCACGTATGTAATAAAATACCTGCATTAATTCATGTTGACATACATTACTGGGCACAAACAAAAATCTTAATCTTGTGGGAAATGAGAAGACATAACTCACAGAATGTCTGCCAGCTTTCATCTAATTTGAATACCATCTTTGTTAATAGTCCCTTGGGCACACAATTTCAAGCTATCCATTCTGGGCTAAAATGAATAGGGATAGGTTTTGAATCATGTTCTCTGTTTTTCTGTTTGTGGCATATAGAGGAATATGTCTTAGAAATGAGTTTATTAGAAATTAGTTTATAAATATTTGAGAACACAGTTGTGTGTTCAGTTCCAGAAATTAAATATGAAGAACACATCCCATGAATAGTTCTGTCTGAAGGAGCAACTTCAGCTCATGCATATCTCTTTGCAACAAGCAGTTCTAGCATTATACCTATGGAAAACTGCAGAGGTCAGAATTACTTACTCTTCTGCTACGCTCCCAAATAAGCCACCCACCCCTGGAGCCAGCCCACCCAACTTCCAGTGTCAAACCCAGCACAGCAAAAAACTCTGGTCATTAGAGAACATGGCAGAACACCAGAGAGAGTCGAGGAAGCACAGTGCTGAAAAAGACCTCAGGTGTTCCTCTTGTTCATCCTGTTGCTCGAGACATAATCAACTCTGCCAGTGTCACTCCTGGTAAATGCTGTTCCAGTCTCTTCTTAAAGACCTTCACTGACCACAGCTTTCCCAGGCAATCCTGTGTATGATAATGGTGGGAGATCTTTCCTGCTGCACACCTCACAACAGCCAATTTGAATCTTTGCTGCATTTAAACTCAGTACTTTGTGGCCTACTGTGACCTCTGAGTTATCTCCGATTAGTACCCATCCATTTTCTGGAAGAGTGCTCAACTTCAGCTGAAGTGCTATGTGTGTGATAAGCAAAACAGGATTGCTCCTTGCTCTGCTTTATACGCCCTGATAATACATGTAACTTTTAAACAACAGTGTGAAACTCCTTCAGGTCATGATGTCCCTTAACATCTTCAGACCCATTTTTGAGCAGGACTTCTCCAGCTAGGGGGCTCCCATTCTACATCTTATTGTTCCTGTTCAGATGTTTTAATCTTTCTTTGCCCACACTGTTGTCCTAGATCATATCTTCATGTCATTTACAATTGAATGAGCACGTTTTCCGTTGCTGCATTCAGGTATTAATAAAAGATGAAGAGGAGATAAGCAGTGGAAGAACTCACATGGCTCCCCTTATCATGTCCTTCCACACTACGTAGTCAACTGATTTTGCACCCTCCTTGTAAGAATTTCACCAAGACTATGTTTCTTGTATAGTTTATGGGTAGGTCACGTGAGGATATCAATACTGTTATTAAAGCCAAGATGGAAGACGACAGTGACTTCTCTCCTCTCTGTCCAGCCTGACATCCTATGCAGAAGGAAATCAGTTTAGATTGAAAAAATTTATAACTAGAAAAAAAACAAACCTGTTGTCATGTTGGATGCCATCAGCATGTCACTTCTTCCTTATTTTCCAGATAGCTGCAAATATTTTATTTTATCATCTCCTTAAGAAATATGGTGGGAAGAGACCATCTTAATTCTGTTAGTCACTTGATCAGGGAGGGCTTGTTCAGTGGTAAAAAAATGCATGAAACACCTTCATGCTCAAATTCACCTACAAGCTATTTGAGTAGAGTAGACCTTGCTCTTTCTTTTAAAATTAACAGAGAAAATGAAAAAACTGTTTCCAATTATTATACTAAGTCAATAAATAGAATGAGGGCTTTTTATGCCCAAAGTAGTTGCTTGATAGTTGCACCTCATTTCATGCCCTTTTTTGCTTTTGTGTTTTTTGTTTGCTTTTTCTTTCTTTGTTTTTTTTTTTTCTCTTGTTATTACATATTCTGTTGCTTTTTTAAATTTAATTTTTGATGTGATATCTACCATCCACCAGTCTTTAAAATTCCTTCTTTGGGGTGAAGTCAATGAGAATTTTATGCTTTAACCAAGTTTATCTCTTACAACATGTCTTACGTCTCTGCCTAGAGTAAATTTATGACACTTGTCTTTTTCCTTTAGTCTTTGCTTTGTCTCTTAATCCTTGTTCTCATGAGACAATGATTACAAATTCTCTCTCAGCACTGAAGTCTACTTCATTTTTTATATAACACTTTCTCTTCTTCATGATTTCAATAGACACAGCTCCATGGTCATTCTTTGTCCTTCTGAAAAAATTATATTTTTTAATATAAGCCTTTCAGTCCCTTTTCCTTTCCCTGTTCATCAGCATACATAAATAAATAGCCTGACCTCTAATATCCTTTTTCTTGTCTTTCGATCTTATTCTGAATAATCGCTACCTCCTCCCACTCAAGAAATCTTGATACTCTTATTCAAATTTCTCTTGTAATTCCTAACTATGGACTTCTGTCACTCACACTCTTTCCCCCTCCAATCTCTGTTTAAAGCTTTTCTTAATAGATAAATAATACCCTTATGGAAAATAGACTGTTTTCGGTCTTCTTGGGGCTTCTTTCCATGTATAAGACCATGTGGAATATCATTTCTATGGTCACGGGAGACAAAGGTGTCCTGGAGTCCTGGAATATGTTTATTACTCCAGAATACCTAGATTCCTAAGCCTTTGTAATCTTTAACTAAGAAAACAGACACATATTCCATGCTAGCCTCCTGCCTTCCCAGATTGATACCCATTTTTGATCCAAGACAGATCCCTGAAAGTAACTATACGACACGAATAGAAGGGCTCATGGAGTTGTGATCACTGAGGGATGAACTTCAGCCACTTTATGGTTATTTGTAAGAGCTGAGCCCTTGGTGATCAGCACGCTTCAGATGTCAGCTGAAGCAGCAGATGAGACCCTTAGGAGGAAATTACCAACCTCTGCTACATTTTTCCTTTCTCTTTGGACTGGAGGCTGTGAATATTACAGATTGGAGTGTCTTTTATTCCACTTCCAGTGACATTTGACCATCATTTGCTGCTAGAACACTGTCCTGTTCTTGATGTTGTTAATGAAACAGCACCAATTTCCAGCTGAGACCAGCAGCCAGCTTGTCCCTGACAGAATAGTCATTTCATAGCTGGTGCTGTTACGGACCCTGAGCTGCAAATCTTCCATAGGTTCTGGTCAATGCTGTTGTGGCACAGGTGGTCCCTGCATTTTAACAAACAAGCAAGAGATAAAAAGATAACAAGAGTGAGTGAATAGCACAGCTGTGTGTGTGTGGTTTTTGTTGTTTTTGTTTTCTTTTTTTCCCTAGAATTTTAATAAAATAGGAAATCCAAAACCACAAAAGCTCCAACAGTGAAAGAATTATCTAACACCCCTCCCTACAAATACACACAAATTTCTGCATGTTTATTCTAATTGCTATTGAAAAGCAAATGACCAGCCTGTGTCTTATTCCATCTTTTCCAGGACATAAAATAGCAGTTTTAAGAATGGTCACCTCCTCTCCATTTGAGTTAGTTGTTAGTCTTTGAGACTGCTGTAATGCTGACACAACAGAAAAAGAAAGTAAAGGGGCAAAACTTGGCCACTTAGTGAGGCTGATTCCTTTGAAGATCTGAGATACACACTCCTGAAAATGCCCTGGACCTTAATTGCCATTGCCTGGAATTGACACCTTTGAGGGTCAGATCTTCATGACTCAAAATGTTATGTGCTCTAAAAATGTTGCTGGGTCTCAGTGACCGACAGAATTTGATTTCCAAAGTTTCCAAGTTCAGTGGAAAATATGGAAAACAGTGAAAACTATTCTAAATCAATAGAATCATAATTCAAATCTTAATATTTGCATGCCTTTTGAAAATTTTGAAGAGGCCTGCACTTGTGGTTCTTGGACTTTTATGAAAGCTGGCATACTCAAGTTAAAGAAGAAAAAATATTGGATTTTTTTCAGTTGTGGCTATCATTACACCAGCCGTAAAAAAGTTAATTCCAGCAGAATTTCAGTCTGTCTTCTAAATAATGCAAAATACCAGCTGTATGTTGTGCACTATTATTCATCAGCCGTGGGAATGATTTTGCCTTTGAGCATTTTTCTCCCATGAACTCTTCCTCTCAGATATAGGCAGAAATGAGTACATGTACAGAATAGATCATTAAAGAAGTATTCTAAAAATGAAAAAAAACCATTAATTCCTAAGAAGCATGCACTTATGTCAATTTGACAATACATGAAAAGGCTAATAAAATCTTTTTCAGATTCTAACTTAATCTGTGATAACATAGGTTATAACATAACCTGTAGTGAATTGCTATATAAAAGAAAATCCTCCCTCATGCTAATGATTTTCATAGATTCAGAAAGACTGTTTGTTTCTTTGGTTTTAAGAATTATTTTTTTTTCTCTATTAAACGTGTGGTTTTTGAGTGTAGTTAAAAGAAGTCATATAAACTTTATTGAAAATCTGCATCCTTATGACATTTTGAGACCAATTTTTCTGACATGCACAAACCAATCCAAAGTTTGAATAGTGTTTTTGGGCCTAATTTAATAACCTATTAAAATGAAATCATTGTAAGCACATCAACATTCACAAATATGAGAAAGGTATAGTTTATTTGTTGTAGTAATAGCTACTGCACTGTATGTGAACAAGATAACCTGTAGGTTTTTTCCTATCAGAGATATCATCTCTCTCTCTAAGTCAGACATACAAGTTATATGTTCCATGCATTTTTCAGACGAAGCATAAATGTAATATTTTAAAGACCAAATGTCTGTAGCTACAAAATCAGACACTATCAAGTTACTAGACTTGGTATATGTAATCTACCTTTTCACATCAGTCTCCAAGATACAGGAGTTAGGAATATTTCTGTCCTACTACAATGACAAAATCATAGCAAACTCAATGAGACCGTGTATTTATTAAAACAGGTCACACTTCAAAACACAGTTGCAGTACATAATGAATTTACCATGAAAAGACAATTTGCAACATCCAGCTTTCCAATTTTTATAATTCAAGACAACTGTGAATGAAAATTAAGTGCTTACTGTGTGTGATCTCAGAATTTGCATGAATTTATGCTTAAAAGCTGAACAGCAGCATCTCCAAGATGAAGCCTGTAATTTTAAAAGTATTAGTAGTGAGCTAATTTGAAACATGCCTTTCCCACAAAAGAATTTTCTAAGCTCTTGAGGGGCAAAATTAAATTTCCAGCCAGTCTTTCATTTGCATTTCCATACTCTGGCAGTTTCCTTAATTGGATTATTTCTAAAATAGAGAAGACAATCATATTTTATTTAAACAATGGGAAGTGGAAAGACTTTTAAAGGAAATATCTTCTTTAGAAAGTCTACAGTAGCAAATTGAAAATAAAGACCAGCTTTCAATTCCAATTTTTCTAAGACAATTCTTTGTAGATAAATGTTATCTGTTTAATGGAATTTACTTAAAAAGATGTTTACATTCTAGTAAAATTACTTTAGATTAAAGTGTCTCACAGTGTTCAGCACTTCCAGGTCTTTTCAAAGTACGTGTCGTAAAAAATAGAATGAGTGGCCAGAAAGCCATATCAGGGCATTTTGACATTTGGGCCTCTTTGGCCCACTGCACAACTAACTCCAACTGGTTTCTTCCATTCTCTTTAGTCTGCTGCTTATGGCAGCCACCCTACTGTTCTGGATGCTCAAACAGCTCCAGCACAGATAATCTTCAAGAGCTGGTTTCTCTTCCCCATGTTTTCACTGATTTCTGATAAAACAGTGAGTCTTTTTGGTTCATCCCATTTCCTTGAGCAGACCTGGATTATAATCCAAGTCATGCAAGATGATTAGACCTATTTTATGGTACTTTCTGAAAGAGCAAGTAAATTTTTTCAACCATACACTGTTTTAAAAATGGAAACATTTGTTTCCATTGAGTTGAGATAAAAGGAAGAGAGAATGAAAAGACAAAAGAAGGTAAGTTTTGCAGAGAGGGGGATGACAGAGCACTTAACACCTAGCAGACTTTGAAGCTAGTCTTGTGGATGCTGGAAAACGCCTGAGTAAAGAACTCAGGCATGTTTAATGTAAGAGAGAAAGTTTTCTCACAGTTTTGCCAGCAGTGTTTATAAAACGGTTTCTAAAACTATGAAAACATGGTCTTGCAGCTGGTGTGATAAAATTATTATTAGTTAAACAATAGTTGTATAGTGTGTTCATCTTTCTAACCAATAGTACAATACCTGTACACAGGGATTATAAAAGATGTGTGATTTCAAATAAAGTTAGTTGGAGCTTGATCTGTGTTCTGTGTGTTCTGTCTCACCACTCCTGCATGATAGCAGGTCAACAACTACATAGTCTCAATAATTTCTTCATATAACCAGGAAACAGCAAGATACTGAAAGATATTTACAGCATTCCAGAAAGGTTCTAGCTAGTCTGATCTTAAAATCCTTCAGTGATGGAAACCATAAACTCCTGAACTCACTTACTGTATCTAGTAATCTTGCCATACTGGTGGCATAATAGTTGCATGAGAAACTCGATTTCTTTCATTTCGTCATTAATTCTGTATGTTAAAATATTATCATAAAATAATGCAGCGAGCTCCCTCTGGCCAGGGGATATTCTGAAGGGCTGTAGCTAGAGCGTGTCTGAAAGCTGCATCTCCATGTTATACAGAAAACATACAGGCTTATAAGGACTACTCATTTGAGAAAGGAGTACCTTGCTGACCATAGTGACTCTTCCTGGAGTCTAATTTGTCAGTAACAGGCGTAGGCTTATGTTTTCTCCAGAGGTTTACTATCCATTTCCTTTATTAGCACTAAAATAATGACTACAAGAGGATGTTACATTTTATTCTTGGCCTTCCCTCAGCCCTTCAGTCTCCTACATGATCAAATATTTCCTTGCTGACGATATTTTTGCAAGCAATACTATAGTACTGTACAACCTTTTAACCAGGAGACATTGTTGTAACATTAAGGGCTGAATTCTGTCCAGCTTCTCTCTGTTATAAACATATTTATTTAATGTTATGTCTTATATAGTGGGAATCCCAACACTACCTTAGTCATGTGTAGTGGTTTTAGTTTGCCATCCTCACACAACACCAATTTAATGTAGTGGGTTGAGCGCTCTAGCTGAACACCAGTGCACCCACTAAACTTATTTACTCATTTTTTGCTGTGAGATAAGGATTAGGAGAAAAGAAAAGCAGACTCAAAACTTTAAAAGAGATAAAGAAAGCTTTATTAACTAAAAATAAAATAATAAGAACCAGAATAAACCTTAAGACACTTCTCCTCCCCCCACCTCACTTTCTTTTTCCCCACCAACAACGTAAAAATATAAACCTGGGGATTTCAGTCAGTTTACCACCTCTAAAATAGTGTTTCTTCAATTTACTTAGGGAGAGGAGTCTCTCTTGCCATGCCATGGAGACCTTACCACAAGAAAACAGTTCTCTCATGGCTCCAATATCACAGCGAATCAGCCACCCGGCAAGGAAATCTGTTCGCAATGTGAAAGTCCCTTCCCTCAACACACAGTTCTTCCTGCAACTGCTTTCGAGGGCTCATCCCTGTCTAATGGGGTACTGTTTTAAGGATGAGCTGTTCTGGTAGAAAAGCAAAGGGTCTTCTCTTCTCTCTCTGGAAGCAAGGTTCTCTCTTCTATCCCTGGGGCAAGGGTTCTCTTCTCTCTCATCTCTGTGGCAAGATTCCCCATCTGTCTCTGTTCAGCTCTGTTCAAGTTTCTCATAGACCACAGCTACTTCAACATCTGCTTGCTTCAGCATGAGTGCCTTTGCTCAGGCTGCAGTTAGAACGCTGCATCCCCCCGGTTGCATTCATGAGTTACAAGGAATAGTCTAATATATCATAGTCCATCACCATGGCCTTACAAAAGAATTTCAGCTTAAAGCATCTCCTCTTTCTCCTCCCTCTGGGCTTTGGGTCCTTCTTCACTGACCTCAGGGTCTCCATGTTGGTTTCCTTACGTGCCTTCACTCTTCTGAGATGATTGATGTCTGTAAGTTTCATCTGTGCACTGAGAGAGTTGTGATCTCTCCCAGGCCCTGCAGTTGGTCACATGATCTCTGCTGGGCAGCGGCCGAAGCTGCTGCAAACTTTTCCTGGGCAGAGGGGGCAGGAGTGGCCGGGATCTCAGCAGCCAGGCCAAGACTCAGCTGTGGCAGGATCTCAGCCATGTCTGGCCCAGTCGAGTGGGCTTTGCCGGGTCTGGCCCTGTGGAGCCAGCAGGACCCGACCAAGCGGGCCTGGCCTGGCTGACCCTGCCGGGCCACACAGGCCCCCTGTTACCTGTTCAGAAGCCAGAAGCAAGAGAGAGATTCCCGGGATTCTCCTTTCTTAAATGTGAATCATGGAGACATATTCATCTTCTTAAGTGGCTAAACAGAGTGTCCATCTTAGAACTAGCCAGTCAATTAGTTCTCTCAGGCCTGAAGGAAGCTGCCAAGTTCTTTACAGATAAAAAAATCACTTCTCAACCCACCACATCATGACAGGAATGCCCAGCATTTTTGTCACAGTGAAGTATCACCCCATCTGTTCTACCCTGGGAGTGCACTCAGCAGAAACACAAATATGCTGGTGATCATAATGGGATGGATGGATGGATGGATGGATGGATGGATGGATGGATGGATGGATGGATTCAATGGATTATAAGGTGCACGGTCAAGTGGAGAATCACAGAATAAAATGTTGAGAGTACATGGCATATACATGCTACAACAGGGAAAAATTATCTAATGGGTAATGATATGAGGTGAATGAAATCTGAGTGATATGTAGATGGTAAATTTCAGCTATACTTGTATGTTAGGATATATACTGCAAAGAATCCTCTCACCATGGCTGGTATAAGAAAATAATCTGGCATGTGATGATCCAGACTTCTTGGAATCAATATGGAATATGGTGTCCCGTATCCTTTGATATGAAGTCAATTAGTTGTTACACCCCATTCAACTACCATTGAGCTGGTCAGTGAGT
Organism: Picathartes gymnocephalus; assembly: GCA_013390045.1. Lineage (NCBI taxonomy): Eukaryota > Metazoa > Chordata > Aves > Passeriformes > Picathartidae > Picathartes > Picathartes gymnocephalus. Next base: position 51,593 of record WEKY01051385.1, read on the forward strand.
CAGTCTTAATCCAGTATAATCTTCTTTTTAGCTACTCTAAGTAGGCTTCTCACTGTGCAACATTTTCTCCAGCCCTTTCTTTTCCTGTTTTCATACAATTTTCTTTGATTTTTGAAAGTAGGGAAAATTGAGGAAAAAAAACCCCACAACAAACCAAACCAACAATACAGATTCCAAAGTAAATTAGGGGAAAATTGAGTTGCTGTTCTACATTAGTGAGCTGCAGTGTGCCAGTGCTAGGCACACATAGACTGTTGACTGTGTCATTCTTGGAGAGAAAAAATTGACATTTCAGTCCTGTCTTTCAATGATGAGTCAATTCCTGGACTCCTGTATAAGAATTTCATAAAGGAGAGAGACATAGGGAGAGAAGGGGTTACTGACAGAAGTCCTCTCATAAGGGTGTGCATACACGCTTCTGCAGCATATGCATATTGTGTGGGAGGTGCTGTCAACTGCAGCTAACCCATTAGTTCTGGATAGGAAAGAGGCTAAGACGCTAGTTCTCTCATCCATTCCTGAACTTTGAGGGTTGTATATTCCATTTCTACTCAAAATACTTTTCTGGTCAGTTTCTTGAGTAAAATAATGAAAATTGAGTGGTGCTGTCACCCTTTTAATGTCTTTTTAATGCCAATACAAAATTTATTTCTCCATTTTTAAGTAATAAAAATCAAAGTTCTCAATAAGATAGTTTTTCAAGATTAATTTATTTATTTCAGTGCTCAAATATGAAACCAGTTTTAGGTTTGTCGCTTGAAAATTTTTTCTCTCATTTACAGCTTTGTCAAGAGGTTCTCATGAAAAAGGTATTTGTTTTGTTTCAGGGCATGGTAATAAATCAATGAAAAATAATACAGATATTACTATTTTAAAGAAGGGAGTGCAATAATACTTCTTGCACATCTTCACCAATGATTTTATTATACCTCATTACTATGCAATATCATCCCTGCACGCTTTTGTAAATAATGCTTCTCGAAATGTTCTTGATGTTAATCAAAACACTTGTCTTGTTCAGGTCTCTCTCAGGAAGTATTCATGATGGGAAATAGCTTTAAATTTTGAAAATACCTCTTATTATTCGCCTCTTTATCTTCCTCTCTTTTCTCCCTGTCCATCTCAGTAAATACACAAAAGAAAGAATTGTGGTGGACTTTGAGATGCAAAGACAGAGTCATGAGCAAATTAGATAAGACAAGTTCTTTTATGTCATTTAAAAAGACACAGCTATATTTGCAAAATAAATTCCTGTATTTACATGTGTTTTGTCCAAACAAAACATGAATACAAGGCTTTCAATACAAACATGACAGACCCAGTGAAATAATCGAGGTACATATGGCACTTATAGAACAGTCTGATGTTCAGATAGCATTTCAGAAGCCAGGAAGTGAAATATAACAGATCTGATCAGCTTATTTAAATACTGCTCATGGTAATTAGCAGTTTGACATTATTTTCTGAGAGATACTGTGCCTACCAGCCACAGTGCAATGAAAAAAACCTGCCGCCGCGCTTGGCTGCCTGGTTGTCAAGACTGCGCTGACCGGAGGTGACTCCTCTCAGGGGATTGCTTCTGATCCCCTCCACCCTGTCACAGCTGCAGCGAGCAGTGCCGAAAGCAGCACGCTCAAGCAGTGCTTAAATGGCAAAGAGAAGCAGGAAATACAAGGGCGGGCTCCATTCTCTGATGTTCCAATCCAAGTTTATTGGTTGAAGGGACAGAGATCTGGGAGCCCTAACCACAAGGAACTAGCCTCAAAGAGAGATAGCACCGAGTGGCTCTATCCTCAGTGAGATCTAGCTCCAAGTGGCTGACGAGGAACAGTGACATAGGATTTTATATGGCTGGCTGGCAGGGGTGGAGCATGGGACTGAACCAATGGGGGTACAACAGAGGTATGTCTCAGGGAAGACAGACTTACACAATGACAAATGAAGAAGCAGGGAGGCGGGGGTACATGCAGTTAAACCAATGGGTAACTAAATAACAAAAAACATTCTAGCTAGGGAGGCAGGGCTTGGGGAAAATGACAAGGGAGAGAGAGGGATAACTGAGCAACAGGGGCAGAACTTATGTGACAATCAAACAAAGGATAAACCAAGTGGGGGGGGGTGGGGGGGGGGTCCGGAACATACCAACTAAGGAAGGCAAAACCATAAAAATCTGCCGCAACAAAAACCCATGCAAACCTCCAGGTAAGTAACATGTTCTCAAAAAGGAAAAAGGGCATACATTAATTTCTTGTCATGGAAAGAAGACATTAATGTACATCTCCTAAAGACAAAAACATAAAAGAGAATATGTTTTGGTTTTTTTTTTTTACTCTTGACTGATATAACTTATCTTCACCCTTTGAAATACTATTTTATTACATTTATATATAAAACCCCCTACGCAATTTTTATAAAGAAAATGATGACTTTTCTGTGGCAATCTTTTGTTATCTTTACACCCTTCAGAGCTGCAATCTAATTAGTGGTTGCTTATGGAATTACTTTACAGCACTGCTCAGCAAAACAGGATGCACAACTAAAATGACTTATGAGAGAGATAAGAAAATCATGACTTGCTCGATGCAAGAAGTTACTGGCTTAATGTGGTGTCCTACTGTTGACTTTAATATAACGTCACCAGTGCTTCCCAAACCGAATGACTGTGTACCAGAGAGTAGTGAGTGTTGGTAAGACAGGCAGCATGGTAAGGCAAGAAAAAAATTACTTCTCCCATTATTCCCTGATTTAGTTTTTCCTTTTAAAATGTACCTTTCTGTAGTCAACATTCCTGTTTTGTGCAGCAGAAAAATCAATATGGGAACAAAACCCTTTACCTTAATGAAAGATTCTATTTCTTGGCAATTTTTTGAAACATTGCTCAGAATTTCAATATTATATGGGATGGAAATTCTTTCTTCTGGCTGCCTCTAACTTCCCTCATTTATCATTCATTCAGACCAAGGAGGTAATAGGTAGGAAATGCAATCATGTAGTTAGGGGTCCAAAGAACAATGTATTTTGAATCTAAATATACTGAAATGTGTGAAACACGTCTTACACTGTTTTTACAGCTCTGCATAGTCCACAGCAATTTCAAAAAGAAAAAAAAAAGCATATTCAGCATACTGTATTTACAGTGAGCCTCTAGGAAAGCCATTCCTCCATTTCTTTCCAGTTATTCACTAAGAAAAGTGACCATAATCAGATCTCTTATATTTCAAAAAAGTAGTTACTTGGCAACTGTGACTGTGATTATAGACTGCAGGATATATGTGCATTTTAGGTGATTTCCCCAGGTGCTCAGCAATATGTTTTTATTTTCTGAGTGAGAACTAGGATTGCAAAAGCATTTCCTGTGGAAATAAATTCAATTCATCCCCGTTCTTCTGCCAAAGTGTACCATAAATTGCTCATATGGTTACTGTGTTCTCAAGGGCAATATATGGAACAATATATGCAATATTTCACTTTAAATGTGAACTTAACGCCAGAAGAGAGCTCACTGCTGTCTCTCCATGGGCAGAAAGTTACTGACAGTTGAGTTGAAGTACTGATTAAACACTGAATACAAAATTCTACAAATCTTCTACAGGAAATGATGTACCCTTGATTCTGCCACCCTTCCTCCACTGTGTTGTAACTTGTGTAATAAGCAGCCCCACAGAAATATATAGGTAAACACTCTGGTGCGTATATTACTCAATGTGTTTAAGTGGCAGAACTGGAAATTCAATAAATAGCAATGAATTATAAAACATAAATTTTTGTTAAAAAAAACCCAAAACCATCAGGCTTCTGTGTATTTTTGCTTACTCCACTGAGCCTCTTTTATAAGATGTATTTGTGGCTTAGGAGTAGGATGGACACAGTGTGCAGAGGTACTGTCAGAGTTAAGCTAACTCTAGCCCAGACTGTAATTTTATTACTATAATAGGCCTGAAAGTCTTTTGCTAGACTTATTTGTGTGGGGGATTTTTAAGCCAATATAAAGCATTTAAGTGCATTTTCATCATACCGTTTATCTTTGACTCTTGTATAAGAGATGTGCAGATGTGCAAGCAATATGAAAGCATGACTACTTTAAAACTACATACATGTTCTTAATTTCGTACAGAAGGGACCTGAAGAGGCACTTAAAATATTGAATGCCAAGTATTGAAATAAAACAGGATGCAAGGTAAATATGATGCATTATCACTTCAGGATTAGTGCTTTTCAAATGTTTCTAATCAACAAGCTGTGAAGAAAAGGAGCACCAAACCCTCTAAAAGACATCTCACTCACTGCCCTAATTCTTAGACAGAGAAGCATGTTAGGACAAATGATGGAAAAACACTTCTAGGTGTTTTCATTTGCAGTAGAAGGAAGTGAATACTTAACTACTACTATTTGACCATTCTGTTTCAAATTGCCCAAACTAGCAGTCCTCTTATATTGTAATATAGGGAGTATATTATATATCACCATAAAAGTACTAGTGTATATATAAGTGTACATTCTAAAACAAAGATCAGTCATAATATCCGGGTTAAAAACATTATCTATTTTGAACAGGTAAATAACATATCTTTCACAATCTAGTCTTGGTGTTTACAAAATTTGTCACAGAGTTTGAGTGGTGTGTTCTTGCTTCCTATAAACTGATTTTTGCTAGTGGTCAAGGCATATATTTTACAGTTTTGTCATATTTTTGTCAAAGTCTGTGTTATGGTCTTGAGCACGTCAATTTTCATTGAACTTCAGTTTTCTTATCTGTAAAATATGTCCAACAAACACTGCAGTTTTAAAGCTTATTCATAGCTTTGGGAGTATAGATAAGTGCAAAATTTTAATTTTTGCTTACAAATTGTGAAGGTAAATCTGTGTTCAGTAATACATAAGGTCAGAAGGAATTAATAGAAGTTTGGTCTTAACTCATATAACACAAGGTATGAGACTTCATATAGCTACTTTTTGATTATGGTCCTTGGTTTAAATTTACTTACCCTGTCCTGTTCTGCTTTGGGTCTCACCCTATATTTTTTGCTTTAACATCTAGGGCTTGTTCTTGTCACATTTTTGCTTTACTGACTTAAAGGGCTATTAGGTATCTATATTTTCTACCTGTAACTTATCTTGCCTTTTGTATATAAGGTATTCTATTTGATAAACCCTCTGGAGGCAAACCTAATGTATCAAATTCCTCATCCCTCAAAGTTTTCAAGGCCAGGCTGGATGGGGCTCTAAGGAACCTGGTCTAGTGGAAGGTGTCCCTGCCCATGGCAGGGGTTTGGAACTGGATGGTTTTCAAGGTCTCTTCCAACACAGGCCATTCTATAGTTCTATGATTCTCTGGTAAAACACAAAATGGTTCATCATGTGCTGTAGTTTCAAGGTTTTTTGTGATGTGATGTTGATCAGAGAGACCAAACCAAGAGTTAGATAGATCAGGATGAGACAAGGGTGCCTGAAGTTTTTCATTCACTCTATACTGCTTTCTTTCTATTCTGCCTGTGCTACCTCTCAAGGTCAAAAATTGTCTCAGACATGGTCAGAGAAGGTTTTGTTTGGCTGGCTTTGTGTTTAGTTTAGTTTGTTTGGTTTCTTTGTGGTTTGGGGGTCTTTTTTTTTTTTTTTTTTCCCTGTGATTGGAATGATTTCATTTATTCATTCACTTTAATGTTAGATGATTTTGGCTCTATGGATAAAATGAAGAGTATGATGTATGATAAAATGTGTATTAAAATCTCAGGATAATGAGTGGACTAGGATTTTGCCAAGGAGTCTACCTGTGCATAGCTCTGATGGAACCTTAAGAATTAATGAACATGAAACACCTTTAAATAAATGACTTATCTTTAAATATAGAAGGAATCTAAGTCACTGAGATACCTTCAGCATTGATCATGTAAAGAATGCATGTATTACATGGATACATGTGTGGGTGTGTGTGTGTACACATCTGTGTCTACACTCATTTATATTTGACAGTTAGTCATTTAAGCTGGAGGATGAAAACAGCTGTAGATGGCTAAGTTCCTCACTTTATAAACATGACCTTTTATTAATGCAGAAGGGATATAATGCAAAGAAGCCAATGCTAGAGCCAATTTCCTATAGAGGGGGAAAAAGCTGATCAGAGTGTCAAAATGGTTCTTTACATCTGTGAAGCTAAGTGTTGTGAAATATCCCAAATTTATTATCCATACTTCTGCAGCTGGCAGATTCATTCAAATGCAGAGCAGGAAAAGGAAAATTTGATGTAGATTTGAAAGACATGGTGAGCAGCACACTCCAGAAACATTTCACCTTGCAGTATGATCATAACCCTCACCCCACCCCAAATTACTTTCAGACAGAAGAATCAAGTTTTGCTCTCTATGATAAAATATCATTTTTTACAAGTATCTGAAACATAGACAAGGTCGTCAGGCAGCACAGCATGATTCGGAGACATGGACAATGAAACTTTATAAATTATGTACTGAGGACTATAAACCTTTGGAAAGAGTTGGAGTGGAGAAAGGTAGTAAAAAAAACCTTACAAAATAAAAATGACACATTCAAAATGGGTTTTAATTTTTTTTGTTTTTATGTTGTCTGTCAGATACAAGACATTCTGTCTAATTATAAGTACATAAATATAAATACGTAAAGCCCACAGAGATAACCACTCCTACACTACAGGAATATTCCTAGACTTCCTTTTTTTCTTAACCCCTCACTGCTGCCCGTCACTACTGCCTGTTAGCACTTTAAATGCACATCTTTCTCCCATCATTCTTTCCCCAAAATTTAGGTGGTCAGACATGTGTGAGCTACAACATTGCTTTTCAGTATGATATTTTTTGCAGTGTTGTTTTATGGAGAAGAAGAATGGAAAGCAGGATGGTGTGTGTAACTTGTTTTCACTGACAAGATTTACTGAAGACAGCAACCGCTGTCATCTTTTTAACCTTGATAATCTTGACCCCACAAAAGAAGTAGTAGAACAGATTTTATGCCTTGCCAATGGGGTTATTTGGTTTCTTCCTGCTGGCATCATTCCTAATGATGTTGCATGGTGACATTTCCTTGGCGGAGGTTTATAGAAGGGCTGGATGATCACACACAATTGGTTGAATTTCTCTGCCTCTGTTTTGGCCCCAGTTCTTCTCTGTATGTTTGAGATACCTGTCATCAAGCTAATTCCACAGAAATGGCCATAAAGAATATTGAAGGATAGTCAATGTCCAATGAATGTAGTTCGCCCTAAAGGAGAAAACCAGGCTTACTTAGGAAATGTAAAGTTTTCACAAAACAGATACTGATACACTAAATGCACAATGAACTAACCTGCCAGTCTGCCAGAAGATCCCTGTCAATGCAGTTTATAAAGGAGGGCTTGTGCAGAAACTTGCTGGGCTGTCAGGTTCATGAAACTACTGAAAGCAATGGTAGTTGCTGCAGGTCTCATTTCAATAGGCAAAAGTTATTCCCTTTGTATTTTGTGGGGTAAAGAATGTGTTGGATTTTCCACAGAAACTTATGCAACAAGACATTCTCCATTTACTTCTAATTCTATATAACTTTCCCCTAAATAAGAGATTTAAGTACTAAATCTATCATTCAAGGTCAATGTGTGCATTAGCAATGTTCTCTGGAGGTTTTTGGGCTCATAAAACCACACCATACGAAATGTGCGTCTCTATACTAGCTGTTTTCATCTGTGAAAAGCATGAAACCAACAATATTTTTGTCACTAATAAATTACACAACTGTAATTTGTTGAAAGCTGCCAATAGTCCACAAATTTTTCATTTACTTAAGTTGCTTAATGAATACTCTAAAGGGAGAAACACAGAAAAAAGAAAGGTAAACTACAGGTGAGCAGCGGTTGCATTGGGAACTCCTATTGATGCTGTATCAACTGTTCTTGAGTGTAGTGCTGGAGAGTCTGAAAAGGGAGAATGAACAGATTGCAAATAAAAGAAGAGAAAACAAGGCTGTAGAAAAAAACCTTACAAAAGAAGGCAAATAAAAGATACAGTGGAAGAAATGGCAATCTGAAGCAAATGCAATAGAAAAGCCAGTAAATGGATCCAAATGCAGAATGGGAAGATGGGAGAGGAAGAACAGAGGAAGGTCTGGGCACTCTATTCAGTTCCTCAGATATTTTGAAACCAATCATTCAATATATTCTTTGACATAATTTTGCACCTGAACATTATGAAAGAACAAAGGGAAAAAAACCCCTATCTTTGACAACCTACCTTAATGGCCACCCTGTATTCTAAAATTGCCACATGCCTAATAAGATATCAGCACTTTTCAACAAATTTCTTGCCCATCATCCTTTGTTTTCCTACCTACTGAACTCTATTTTATTTTCTTGCATTTTTTCCTCGCTCTAACATTCTTACTTTTGAGCTTTTTGCTGTAACTACCTTCAGATTCAGTCAGCTAAGCACAGCTATTTTCAATAATTTCTATATATATTCACTATCAGACTTCTGTTTCAACTTGCACTCATGGTATGAAAGTAAGAACTGGTGTGCTGTTCATTTTCTCAGCCAAAATTCAGTTTCTTCATCGTAATGATAAGATACTCATTTCCCATTATGATAGATCATCCACCTGGAAGCAGAACTGTTTTTCTAATAAAAAAGTTAAGAACTAGGTTCACTGCCATAGCTATGTAAAACCATCTACTTTGAAAAATCTGCCAAGGTCAACTTGTACAAGTATGATTTGAAATTGTACTGTAGAATGTTAAATTTCCTTTTTAATTCCTCTCAATGGACAATCAGCTTTCACAGAAAGAAACTGGGGAGGAGAAAAGGCAGAAAAAGAGAGGGGATCAGTGAGAAAGAGAAAAAATACTGAGAGAAGGAAAAAATAGGAGGGAAAAGGAAACAAAACAAAAAAGGTTTGTTTGAAATATCACAATTTTTGCCTCAGCCTCTTTGGTAAGCAGAAGTGTAGTTTATTTTATGCTGCCTGAGAGATATGCTTCCTTGTTTATCAGCATACAAAATTATTGCTTTATAAGAGTGTCTCTCTTCTTACCTCTTAATCATTGGGTCTTATAGTAATTGGATGCTACTTAGACAGGTTTGAGCCAAGCCAGAAAAAACAGTGGATTAAAACCCCAAAGTTTTATTGTGTGTATTTCATAAAATTTTATATTTTATTTATGGTAATAGTATGTCAGAGCTAAAAACTAGACATTGATACACCTTCACAATATATTCACAATTATTTACTAAAATAATGAGTATTTACCAATGCAACAGAATGTTACTGGATTATTCTCCTTTTTACCCCAACTTTCTCTACATCCATACATCATCACAGGAAAAAAAAAAAAAAGTTGACCTCAGCAAGCAATATTTAGTTATTGTAAAGCATTCTCTTGCTGGCTTATTCACTCTAAATCTCCTTTTAAAATGCTACCTTTGCAGGAAGTCAGCAATTGGATTTAAAATGTCAACCCACTGGGGCTAGATTCTGACACCACTGCTCCCTGGAGTAAATCTACTTTATCTAATGAATTATCTTGTTTAAATTAATAGCAACATTCACAGAGCAAATAATTTAGTTAGGGTGAAGGCAATTAAAAACAGTTTCTGCCTTGTTACTATTATTTGCTTTACATTTCTATATATTGCCTTACATTGCTCTTATTATAAATGTTAACTTTATTGCCGTAGTTTTTTCTTAGAATATTTTGAGATAAAACAAGGAGGAGTAATTTTTCCCTGAAAAAATATTTCTATTTTCCATTCAGCTCTAATTATTCACTATATATCAGAGCACTCAAGTGGGAGCTCTATTTTGCATTATGCTAGAAAATGGGTAAAAATAGCAGACAAGAGAGTTTACAGAAAAAGGTTTTGACTTGGCAAGACATTTAAGTGTATGCTTCATTTAAAATATGCAATTAGGCCCCTGGAAGCCCCAGATTTGTTGCAGGAACAGTCTGGAAAGCAACTGTGGCTTTAAATTTCTGTTCTGTGCATCATATATTTGTCGTACCCAGTTGCTTGGCATACATTAGAAAAATATAAAAATAACACAGAAGATCTTTATGGTATGTGCCTCAGTTGACAACCACCAGCATTCAGCATATTTTTGGTCCACCTCTTATGCAGGAAGAAAACACAACATTAATTTAAGAGAACCACTTATGGCAAAGATACCTTTTAAATTTTATGCAGCTGAAATACCCCTTTGAACTGCTGGAGACTTTTGGTAGGTATGACTCGTACTCAGATATGGTATGCTTTGTGCAGAGGGGAAAATAACATTCTTTGTATACTGTCATTAAATGTAACCAAAACCATATCTACATCTATCTCTATAAACATATACTGATCTTTAACTACTGGTTTTCTGAAACTATTGCTGAAGGCAATTTTCACTATGTGTGTCAGCTGAATTCAAGGTGCTTAGAATTCAGTAGGTATTTATTAAAGGAATCTTGTTTATGTGGCTGGAATAACTGTCCTGGGTGGTACACAGATGACTTTGAGAGACTAAGGTAAGCCACTTGTTACCAAAGCTTCGAAATATATACAAGCATCTCCTTGTATTTCATGGAAGAGCTATTATCCCATGCTGGAAGTTAATGGTTCTTCAACACCATTCAGGGTAAGCCCTAGCAAATAAAGGCAAAACTCCAGAGCCATCCCTTGGAGCACTGGTCCCTTGGAGCTCTCTGTTGCAGCCATCCCTTGGAGCACTGGTTTACACCCTCTCTCCTTGTGGTCCACAGCTACAATGATTGGGCTGGCTATTTCATGGACATCCAGGGGAGATGTGGAGAGAATGGCACCATTCTGAGTTCCTTCCTGCTTTTGGAAGGACCTCAGCATTTGCTTCTCCCTTCCCCTCCCTCCCTGTGTCTCTCCCTCCCCCGTTCAGCCCCTGAAGGCACAGCCTGTTCCCCTGAGTGGGTTAGGATCTCCCTCGCTGCTCCCCACATGCATCCGCAGCAGAAAATGATCTGAAGACACAAAACAGCCCACTGCTAATATCACTTTCTAGTGCCCTCTTTAGGGAGCCTCAAGTGCAATCTTCCAGACAGATTATTGAAGCCTGCCTGTGGAAAGTTTATTGGCATGGATGAGTTTTCATTCCAGTGGGTGTTGGAGAGTTTCAGATTATTCCTGTGTAAAGGAATGGATGAATTGGTGAGCAGCTTGTAAACTCTCACAGCTTTAGTTTTCCCTCGGCTGTCCATGAATTCAGGAAAACAGCTGCTAGATTCCTGACAAGAGATTTACATAGTTGATATAATTTAGTTTCACTGCCAAAATACTCTTACTTCTAGTTTTCTATCTAATTGAATCACAGACAGAGAGTCTGAAGTGTCTATCAGCTGAAAAGGGTAGGATGAGGGTTACAAAAAACATTTTTCAAGACTGTGCATAACTTACCTCACTAGTCTGTTAACGTGCTCAAATAGGTTTTCAAATAGTTTTAAAAACTTCTGTTAGGCTACATTTCCCCTCCTTTACCTTGCAAAATGGCCTAACACAAATGGGCTATTCTCAAAAATTAGAGAGAAGGCAGTTTGCTTTCAGAGTCCCCTAAATTCCTCTGAAGAAAGTATACTTCGGTGTATTCTCCTATCTATTTTAGAATTACAGGATAATAGACACAGTTTGGTCACTTCTATTTTTTAATCTAAAAGTATAAGTTACTGGAATTGGCTCCACTACACTCAGTATTCACTAATAGTAAACAGACCTTGACAGTTCTCTTTTCCTCTGGTGTGACACCATTCATATTCCAAGAATTCTTTCTTCTGTTGACTTTAGGATATAAATACCTGCTATTCATAAGTAAACATTATTTGTTGTGGGTTTTTTTATCTTCCCATAGCTTTTTATTTACTTCTTATCACTTACTTCTCAATTAATTTTTTCTTTCTCTTCAACATTGGGACAGAATGTTGCACAAAATATGCAAGTAATGCAGCCGTATCAGGAGCATTAGATAATTTCAAAGGCCCTTGTCAGAAAGTTTCTGCATTTGGTGTGCAATAGGCTCAATGTTAATTGAAAAATATTGTTGTGGCTATGGCAAGGAAAAACAACCAAGTACAAAGATTTGTATGCTATCCCTGGATGTAGTTTATCCTTCTATTTCTTAGAATTATAGAATTATCACAGAATGATTTGGGTTGTAGGGGACCTTACAGATCATTAGTTCCAACCCCCTGCCATGGGCAGGGACACCTTCCACTAGTCCAGGTTTCTCAGAGCCCCATACACCCTGGTCTTGAACACTTCCAGGGGTGGGTTATCCACAACTTCTCTGGAAAATCTGTTCCAGTGCAGTAAAACACAAGGTATGAATCTGATATTTTCCCCACCAACTTACCCTGGTGACAATTTGGGAATACTCAGAGAAAAAAAATGTGTTAGCAAATAAGCATTTTCAGACTTTCCAGCTTCCCCACTGATGCCTTGGATTTT
>WEKY01051393.1:0-33282 GCA_013390045.1 Picathartes gymnocephalus
ACAACCCAACCCCCAACAGAGTCCAATACTTGAAGATATATCTAGAGAGGTCTCAGGACCAGCTGAGGTATCCCAGCCAATAGCAACACAAAAATATTAGCAACATAATATTCAGAGCCCGAAAGGATGATCACAGAGCGAATCCTCCAATACATTTTTATAACAGCCTTATTTCATGTTTCATTACTTTTGCTCTCTACTCCAAAATGTCCATTAATCAATGGGAGCACGTGCTTCCTCAAGGCTGTCATGCCACCCTTCTCCTTATCCAACCCCTCTATGCATGGGCTGCTCTTCAAGTGACCACCAGACCAAGACCACGAGAGCATCATCCCCATGAAGCACATGCCTGAGTGACTGGCAGACAGCCTGTGACTCCCCTGTGGCATAGGGAGCCCATTTCCTGCCTATCTCACAGCCAGCTTGGGAAGAACAACAGCAAACAGAAAGCAGCAGGCTTGCTGAGGGAGTGAGAAGAGGTAAGAAACCATCTCTGACATAGGAAGGAGCAAGATGGGGAAAGGAACAACAGTATTTTTCTGGGGTAGGGCAGAAGATGGCCTGTGCAGAAAGCGTTCTGTCACAAATCAGAGAAGGAAGCCATTTTGCTCCCAAAATAGGCCATTGTATTTTAATCCACCCTTATCTACTCATCAAGGTAACACCAAAAACTTCTGCACAGCACAGCATGATTTCCCCTGAGACCACTGTCCAGTCTCAAATTGTAGATGAGGTCTTCTGGTGAAGAAGGAAGCTAAACTAGTGCTGGCCTGGAGAGATGTTAAATGATGCAAACATCCAAAAGATGTAAAGAAAATGCTTCCCACAACTCATGCTGCATTGGTTTTGACAGTCTTCAAGGGCCAGCTCCTCCTTCTCCACTACACTTGCAGTGCTGCTCTCAACCACTTGTCTGAGACACCAGACACAGCAGATTCACCATGAGAAGGCAATAATGAACATAGTATTTTAGCAGTTTCTTCTTTTTAAGTTATTCTATCAAAAAACCACCAAGTTTGTTTGTTTGTTTGTTTGTTTAAGTAAAATCAGGCTTATACATCATCTTTTAAGCCTCTACTGCATATCAACACCAAGTTTTTTTAACTCCATTTGAGTCCTAACACAACACCTACAGCATGGAGTCTGGTTCTTCTGGTGTTTGAGATAGAAAAGGAACCGCCTCTGATTGTGCAACAATAGGTTGGCAGGTTTTGCTTTCAACTTTAAATGAAGCTCTGTATTAGTCCCCCTTCAGCTCTACTTCATGTTTTCTGGATAAATTACTCAGCACACTCATTTGTTTGTACATCCAGGCTACGTACTCTTTTAAATGGAAGATGCCTAGAACATCTTCCAGGGATGGGGCATCCACAAATCTGTGAACCTTTTTACACAAACAAGGAAGAAATCCTTTCAAAGAGAAATCCAGGTGCTGCCTTCAGCATGACAGTGGCAGATTGTTGCCATACCTCGATACTCAGATTTTTGGCATACCTTGAGAGCAACATGGGGCTCGAGGACCTTGCAACAATGCCATTGAAGAAGAGGACAAGGCTACTTTTGCCAGGTGTACAAACTTCATTTGATCCCTACCTCTAAGGAGACAGAAATGTCCATTTTAAGAATGGTTAAAAAGCCCAGCAGATAGTCCAAGCCCACCTAATGAAATGCCCTGTACTTTCCTGCAGACATGTATGTGCGTCATGTGTGGGAGGGCAGAAGGGACAATGAAATGGGGAGGGGAGGAAAACCCATATCAACTTTGATGATACTCTCATCTTCTCTGAATGAATGTGATGCACACACAGACACACACTTTCCTTTTGGTTCTTTAATATTGTTTTCATTTTTCTCTGGCAGCTTGTGCTCTGGGATACCTCTGCAGACCCCACAAAGGCAGGACATGTGGGTCCACCTGCCCAGGACAGCTGCAGGGAGGGAAGGCCCTGCACACCACGACTTTGTAGACCAACCCACAAAACCAAGTCAGCTGATTACATTTGGTTTAGAAGTGTAACCACACAAGGAAGGACATACAAAATGCTCTTTGGTCCTGCATCAAAGGTGGAGAACAAGAAGCTTATGCCAATTTATCAACTGTTTCCATTCCCAAGGAGTAAACCTGAACCTCGATTAAACATGACATTATATAAGCACTGTATTGAAAAACTATGACTGCCAGTAACCTTTCTTCTTCTATATGTACAAATCCAATGCAAATAACCACCTAGAACTTCCCCATAGATCCATCAGCAGATTTCCAGTTTATAAAACCACCTACCCAAACATCAACCTCAGTGGCTGCTCATGGGTTTGCATATGCAAACCCTGAGGGATGAAGATAGGAATGACTTAACTAAAGAAAGCACATGCACTAGGTTGAGAACATTAGCCACAGGTATTAGCACAAACTGGCCACAGGCATTGGCACAGGCATTCAGGCATTAGCCACAAATTATGTTGAAATTTTGAATCTCTTGTCTAAAGCCTTCCCAAATTCCTGTGATATGTTGGGTCAGGATGGCAAGGATGGTGACAACATCAAAATAAATTATTAGAATAGTTTGGGTTGAAAGGGACCTTTAGAGGCCATCTAGTCTAACCTGCCATGAGCAGGGACACCTTCTTCTAGACCAGGTCCACAACCTTCTTATGCTGGGAGCCCCAGAGGTGGATGCAACACTCCAGGCAGGGTCTCCTGGCAGTGGAGTAGAGGGGGAGAACCACCTCCCTCATCCTACTAGCCACCGATTTTTGGTGCAGCCCAGGGTATATCTGGGTTTCTAGACTGCCAGCCCACATTGCCAGGTCATGTCCAGCCTCTCAACAACCAGTATCTTGAATCTTTCTCAGAAGGGCTGCCCTCAATAGCTCCATCCCCCAACCTGTTGACACTGGAGGCTGCCTCGACCCAGGTGCAGCATCTTGTACTTGGCCCTGTTGAAACTCTTAAGCTTCCCATGGCCCCACTTCTTGAGACTGTAAATAAATCATGGTTTTGCATCGCAGCAGAAAATGAGAATGTTAAGGATTTCTGGATTTTACATAATTCTACCAGAGGAGGTATGGTGGACAATCACACCAGTTTGCAGCATTTATTCTCATTGCTGCATATCACAACCACAACAGAAGGTTTTGTTCCTAGTGATCTTCAGGAGTGATTTGAGCAGGCTTTAGGAAAGCAGTCTGTTTTGCTCACTGTTCTGATCAGCTGGGCAATTTCTCACCAGAGACACAGAAACATGGGAACAACAGGCCAAAAGGCTGCACCTGTACCATCGTGTTTCTCCTCCACAACCCACAGAGGGGCTGAGCTGAGTGCATCAGCAGTGATGCTCTGGCCTGTCCCCAAGCCAGCATGGCTGACAACCAATGCAAACGCAGAGGAACAAAATTTCTGCAAGAATCACCAGTGCAAACCAAAACTCCTTGTTCTGAGCAAATGCAGGTATCTGATTTTCCGGATGGCTCTGGTACCTTTGCCCTAGAGAGGTGTGGGGGTCCAGAGATGTTCCTGTGACTTACTTTTCATGTCACCTTGATCCAGTTCCAAAGACAACATCCCTTCTTCCCTGCCCAGCTGTTGGAGACTGGGGCCTGGACTTTAGACACAGAGATGCTGGTGTTTTGGGGGAGCACTGTGGAAGGGGGACATGTACAGCTAGGAAGGGTGACACGTAGGGATGTGCCAGAGCTCACCTCTACGTGGGGGTTCCTGGTAATGTCCCCTTGGGGAAACAGGTAGAGGTTTGAGAGCTTCCTCTTACCTGCCCTTCCTTTTATGTGTGATGGAGAAACAAGCTTGTAGCAGGGAAATGTTTTCTTTCTCACTCTTACCTCAAAAAGAAGTCCAACAACAGCAACACCTTTTCCGTACATGAATTGAAATGTGCATGTGGAAAATCAGGGCTGATTTACGCCATTGGGGGTCTTCTCTGGAAGGGGCTGATATTGCTGCGCAGCTCAGCTGGCGTTGGGGACATGCTGATGCTGTGGTTTGAGCACAAGAGGGAGGGACAATTTGGCTGTGAGCTCAGGATAAAGAGCCAGGATGGTGCTGCTGATTCACCAGTAAATCGGTGCCAGACAAGCACAAAGACTTTTCTGATCCTGGAGCTGAATGACCCTCCCATGTAACCAGAGAGAGTCACTGCATCTCCCGCTAATTATTTCCCCTGCCACATTTTATCCTCTTAGAGTTACAAGCTCTTTGGGGCAGAAGTCTTAGTGAGTGTTTGCACAGCAGGACCTGGATCCCGAATGGGCCCTCCTGGCATTATGAAAATCCAATAGAGGGCTTCAGCCATAAAAATGTAAACGAGTTAGCTACTTATCACTTGTGCGTGTAGAGACACATAAACACACATATGCAGATACAAATGCATGGGGAAGCAGTGCCTAATGCAAAAATACAGCTCTTTTAAAATAACAGCACTATGTTGTGCCTAAGACTCTTCCTCTGGATATGAATATACATTTCACTTGTCCCTTTTCCTTCTTGTAGAATAAAAGTAGTGTGACACTGAGGACAGAAGTCAGCTGAACAGAAATCCCTTTTCAGGACAAAAAGCAACTCCTACAAAAGTGATTGCAGCAATGTACAAAATCTTCTGAAGCAGTTTTTAAAAGTTCTGTGGTTTTCAGGTATAATTTTCTGCCGTATACAAGTTAGTAAGATTTTACTGCTGATTTGAAGACCATTCTCTAAGCATGCTTTTTATTTATACTTAATAACACCTAAAGCTATTTAGCTTTTTTTTTTTCCCCCATGGAAACTAGCTGTATTTTACCCTGTGATAAATTATAATGTTGTGTACTAAAATGAATTTTGATGTGTGTTCAAGAGGAGGCTATTCAAGTCTGGGGTATTTGCTTGTGTAAATTTTGATGTAATTTTTGCTCTTAATATATTGGTATTTCAAGATTACTGGAATTGATTATTATTATTTCTCAACTGTAAAATTGAGTGTGTCGCACCATCCCAGCAGTTTAGGCTTATTCACATACATAGAACACAAAGAATATTCTCATCTGGCCTGGTTTAAATATATAATTTATGTTACATTAAGCTGCATTGCCCTCTTAAGGTGACTATTTTTGCCCTATGTACTATAAAGGACCTGTTTTATTCTCCTCTGGGGAAAAAGAATTATCTGTCCATTATCCCTTTTTTGTTTTATTTTAAATTTTCTTTTTTTCTCAGTAGTCATTCTGGTTAAAATGTTCTCAACCAGCTCCAGATAATATAAAAGGCTAGCTCTGAGATAGCTGTCTAGGGTGTTTTTGTGCCAGCTGGTAGAAATGGGAGCTTCGAGGCACCAATTATTCCCCACCAGGTGGGTCAGATGAAGTGTGCCTTAGAAGTGCCTGCACAGGGAGTCAATGGTGTCCATACCTCTGATTTCAATGCTGAGGCTTTGGCACAATGTTCGTGGTCCTCTGTGTCTCATCTGTAGGTTGATTGTTATTTCTTATGAAAAGTTTGGCAAAAAGAAAAGGTGTAGGTTTTGATATTGTGACAATTTTTAGAAGTATATATGCAGGGCACTACAGTGAATTTTTAAAATGCTCTCTGAATCATCATCTTTAGGTAATGTAGTTTAAGAAGTCTGGATTATATTCTTGCTAAGTGAAAGGCTACAGTTACACAGAAAAGAATATGGAACATACTATATTTGTCCTCTATATGTATTCTATATATTGAGAGAATGTGTAATGGAACACATAGAACCATGAAGAAATAAAAATAAATGGAAAAGCTTTTATGGACAAGACTTGGCTCAAATATGTGATACATGAAAGTTGGGGTACCCCAGGCTCTGCCCTCATTGGCAGCCCTCAGGGAGCAACCCACTACCCCCCTGCACACATCCACAGGGAATTCACGCCATTTAAAGGCTTGATTCTCTTGTGCAAGCCAGGTGCTGAGAGGACTCTGCTGCATGGGGAAGTAAGGTCAGGCCAAGGCAGGGGACTGTGCTAGTATTTTGCTTTGGACACCGGGGAAGAGCAAGAACAGAATTGGGAAGGATGACTGGAGCCCTTTCTACAGCTAAAAAGAAAAAAGAGCCTCATCTGTTATAAGGGAAGAAAAGCTGGAGGGGAAAAAAAAAGAGCTTACAGGATTTGCAAATGGTATGAAAAGTTATTAAAAAAATAAATAAAATAAACAGACAGGGGGACATCACAAGGAAAGAAGAGAAAGATTCCTGTGTGTCAACACAGGTGCAGGTACACACACATACACACAGAGTGAAGTTGTTCAGAGGGCTGTTACGCCCAAGTCCTGTTTGTGCACGTTTGAAGGGTCACTGCTCTGTAGCCCTCCAAACTTTTTGAATTTTCTGGAGAACTTTTCTGAATGGTCCTTAGAGTAGCTTGTCCAAAAAGGATTTTTCATTAGACATGTTTAATTTGCCATACCTCTGAGATGGGACACACTGTGACTGACGCACTAAATGGGTTATTAAAAAAAATATTAAGGCAATTCAGAAATACAATTTATGGTAGATTCCTCCTTGTAACATAACCAGACTATTAAATTTCTTCCTGAAAGTTCTGAAGCACGTAATTTTCAGCACTGAAATTGAGGGGCTGCCAAGTGCCTGAGAAATATGGCTGACAGGGAGATTAAAGTGAATGGCAGCCCGCAGGATGACAGCTGCTGGAGAGATATCTTCACCACCTGTGGGACATGCTCCTGCTCCGACAAGCATTAATGCTCGCTCCTAATACTTAGTAATCTCTAAGTTACATGTATAGTTAAAAACTGACACGGCTGAAAATTTGTCTCAGCTGTACCCAAGCAATGCCTACATCAAAGGATACAGCACAAAAATATCCTCCATGTACACAATAATTGTTTACATAATAGCTTAACAAAATATTATGATATGAGTGGGAGGAGAGAGCTATAGAAGGATGTATGTAGCTTATTCCTCATGTCTTGAAGCTTTCACTGCATCTTCTTGATCCAGCTCTTTTTATACTGTCCATTCAATATTACCTTGGCCCTTTAAAATTTACAAAGACATACCTACCAACTACAGCAACAAATTGGGAGGAGATTAGAGAGTCCCTTATCTACTCACAGGATCCATGTTTAAATAAGCTGCCCTAGCTTCTCATAATCTAAATTTATTCAGACACCCATAAGGGCTCATAAACACAGGTTATTGCGATCATTTTCTCCAACTTGTTTAGAGTGTTTTTTCCTTAAGAGAGTTGTGCTTTTCTTCCATGCTGGCTACTTTTGTGAGATCACAAGCTGGACAGAGCCCTCTGCAATCCAGCCCAGCAGATTGTGGGATTCCTTGCAATGACACAAGGAAATCCATCTGCTGAGGATGGGACCTAAAATGTGCCTACAGCTCAGAGGATGGAAAATCAGTCACCAAAACATTACATCCCTCCATCAGCAAGAGGAGAAAGGCAGGTGCCCTTGATAGCTGAGGGAGGAAAGACCCCCTCCTTATCTATCCACAACTCTGACCTACAGTCTGAGCTCATCCACTTGGAACTACCTCCAGTCAGTGGAAGGAGGCAGACAAGCCCAAAGGGACTTGTTTCCCCCTAAGCCAGCTGGCAGGAAGCACCTATGGAGGCTCTTATCCAGGCACCTGGATGTCCATTTACATATCTGTGCACAGACAACACCAGGGCATCATCGAATGATTGGGTTAGAAGGGACTTTCAGAGATCGTCCCCTTTCACCAGGTTGCTCAAAGGCCCATACAGTCTGGCTCTGAACACTTCCAGAGATGGAGCATCCACAGCTTCTCTGGGCAACCTCTTCCAATGTACTATACATACAGGTGGCCTGTATACAGACATCACCCTCAAAACATACTGAAAAGCCCAGACCTTGATCTCACTTTGGTGAGGCCAAGGTCATTTCAGCCTGAGTATCTCTTGCAAACAGTCTCATTTCACAGTCCATGCAGGGGCACAGGCTCTGAGCTGCCAGCCTCTCATGCCTAGGTGCTGTGACAGTCACCAGTCATCTCCCTACTAGCTTCATCATCTCTCCCTTCCCTGCAAAATTAATGTACTGGAAACCTCTCCTGTTTCCCCAGAGCCCTTTATTTTCAGATTTACTTCCATCTTTCTTGCATACCTGTGTGATCCATTTTATTTTTCTTTTAAGATGAAAATTTGTTTGTTATTCAGCTTTCATTTCTGAGGCACTGGTCATTTGTCAGAAAGTATGCACGTCTGTAAATATTGCCACACCGCTGTCACCCTCACTTGTCTGGCAGAGGGTGTTCTGACACAGACTAATGACACTGGAGCTGGCTGGGACCACCACTGCCAGCTCTTGCCTTACCAGTGAGACAGTGTGTTTGAGTATAACTACTGACTTGTTGACAAGGTCAGTGGAAAAAGAACGAGAGCAGTGATGAATACCAATACAGAGTAGTTCCCAGTTAATGCCACCACCCTTGCTCATCCCTTTAAGTAGCTTCACCAGGACTTGTTCCTCCATGTGCTTTGCAGTCACCAGGGGCACTGAGAAGATGTGCTTCTCAGATGTGTGGAAAGCACCAGAAGCATCCCTCAGAGCAAGAGAGTTTATTTACCTTATTCAAGGCAGATAAACGTTTTGTTAAATCTGGCTGCAGCTGTCATAGGATAATTAATGCATATATCTTCTATCTATGACTTATTTGAATAAGTACCTGCATCTGCCCCCAAAATGGCATGTCAGTTACATAGGTTTGTCACCAACAGATAAATTAACCCTGTCCTCAAATTTATAACTCATCTGCTACCCTAGAAAACCAAATGCTAAGTTTAATTAGCTCCTGGTCTAATTACTTAATTGTATTTTTAAAAAAATAATCGTCTAAAGCATTCCTAGCCAAGCATTTGTGAGACAACTGCTGATCTGAAAGGTACTAATGAGCCACCAGCAGAAGATAAAGTTAAGAGCTGATCCAGTGCCTGGGCAAGAAGCCTCCCTCCAGCACAACACTGGAGGTCTACGGCCAGTGATGTTTATCAAGATTGATAACTTTGATTAACTTTGATATACACTAATAAACAATGACTAAATGCACTACTTTTTCTGAATGCTTCTTTTTTATCAACCTCAAAAGGACCTAAGAGGTATTGGGACTTAGTAAGACTCAACTTTTAAGTAGACCAAAGCAAAAAGTACAACAGAATCAAGACAGCATGCTCAAGCCAGGAATGAATATCTAAGTGTACTGGAAGTGGTAATATTTATCTGGAATTTTTTAATTAACTGTAATTTTAAGTATCATTTCAGTACTCTGCAAACTCCCAAATAGGTCACTGCAGGCTCTTTTTGAGTTGTTGAGCACCTCTCATGAGACTTACAGATTTTCTCCCTTCTGACCTCAATCTTTAGGCTGAAACATAAGTGGTGACTCTGTAGTGGCTGGAGGGCAACTCTCCAAACAGCTCCAAATTCACCTGACTCCAGAAGCTGGGGCTGAGGAGCAACTAGCAAACCTTCCCAGGATCCCCTGACCAAGCCTAGAGGGAGTATCTTCACTCAGGTCTGTGCATGGGTAACAGTGTCAGAGAGGGACCCTACAGCAGTGGCTTGCAGAAAAGCAGAAAACATCCTCCACCCATGTTGTGAAATCAGCTGGCCCTAAGATACAAACGCCATCTGTGCAATGCTTAAGGTAAGCTGCCATTTATAGACCTAATCCCAACTAACTCCTGTTGGAGCTCAAACCTTGCCAGCAGAGCTGCACAAAGCCTCAGAGCAAGACTGGGAACATAACAGTTATCAGCAGTGTATTTCTTGCAGTCTGTAGCATGCCTTAACAGACAAGGGGAGTCAGTGAATACATGTGTCCACAGTAAAAGCCTGGTTTGACTCCTAGCTTGTTTGCTGTGATCACTTCTTGTCAAGTAACAAACATCACTCTAATTAAAGACCATGGTCCCAGTCCTGAGCTGCACCCTATGCACCCCGACCCTTACTGAGGACTGCAAGCAGCCACCAGGTAGGTGTTTATTTGCTACATAATGCATATTCATACACTGCACATTTCTATCAAAACCCTATTATTTAAATTGTAAAAGTCAGTTTGAATCCCTTTCAAAAGTGAGCAGTACAACAAAGCAGAGCAGAGGAAAAAAAAGCAGAGCCAGCTCGTGCTGGGTCCATGTGTAAGCAGCCTTAAGCTGCACAGTCCAAGAGCTAGAGCATTTTAATCCCATGGTATGTTCAGCTACAGGCTGGACTCTGGCAGTTGTGAATAGCCTTTACCTCTCAGCTCCTTGGGCCCGTGGAAATTATATAGTTTGTGACTAACCCAGAGCCAGAGGATTTTAGGTTGAAGGCACAGTCCCTATGTCAAAGAAGAGGAATATCATCAAGAAATTACTGCCATAACTAATAAGCAAACAATAAAATATCCCCCTCTCCAGCTCCTTGTGTCATTCTGTTCCTCACTGTCATTCCCATCATCTCCTTATGATTTTTCTTCTCACATCACATCACAGATATTTTGAACATTTATTTAGCTTGCGGAGCATTGGAGCATAACAACATGAGAAAGAACACCACTACTTTTTTGGTCAGTAATTCAGTTCCTTGAATCATCAGGATAAACTACGTGGCCTTGAAGAGTGTTCATCCACTTGAGTATTGGATTACAGTCTCATAAAACAGCACAGTGCTCCCATTATCACCTAAATAAAGCTGCCATAATTCTGGAACAAATAGATGGAAGTAGTCAGCCACCAAGTATCCAGTGCTGAAGCAAAGAATAATAAGCTGACATACAGTTCTCAAGAAATTCCTCACAAGGAGGCAGATTTAATGCCCTGAACACCAGGCTTTTACGCACACAAAAACTTACGCTCATCTTTTGTATCACTGTCTTATCCAAGACGCTGAGGGCTTAGAGACAGGATCCAGGTGCAATGCTTTCTGAATAGCTGACGATGACAAAGCCTCCAACACATTATCCTCTCTCACCAAAGGGTACCTGACAAGTTTCTCAGCATTTATAAGCTAGGAAAGGAGCTGATTTTGTTGCAGCTGCCCAAGATTTTACCTGGCTCAATACAAAATCCTGGTTGATTAAAAACATCTCACTGCAGTTTTCTGCAGCTTATGGTTGAAAAATGAGCTGGTGAAAGATAGGTTCTTCCACAGTGTCAGCTGGACCCTGTTCTCAGTGGCTGAGCCACTAAAAAAAGTAGTTTTACCTTCTTCATGTGTCTATAAATGGGGACAGGCTCATTTTTGCAAACATCTTTGCAGAAATACCTATAGACAGTGGTTTGTAAATGTGATGTGCTGTCACTATTTTTTGTCATCTGGATATGGTGATGGAACTGTTAACCCCATAGTCAGCATGGGGGACTGTGCATTTACAAAATAAAGATGGACAACCCATTTAAAAGGGCTTTTAACCAAAAGATCAGGCCCTTCTCTTTTCTAGAAGTGCTCACAGAGCTGTTTCTCAAGGATCATTAGGAAAGACCTACCTTCAGGACCAGGTCATGGTAGTAAAACATATCATTTAAGACCTAGCCATCCCTCAAAGGCACAGGCACCAATAGGGCACACATCCACTTCTGCCTCACCTCTGCCCTCTCCCTGCTCCCAGCCCTTTGTTCCTGCTGCTTGCCTTGTGCCAGTGAGTGACAGATCCCCTGTGGGCCATCTTCCCTCACATAATTGCAGAAAACTACCTCAGAAAGAACCTCAATTTGTGTAGTTTCCTGCTGTTGGAGTCAATTGAAGCAGCTCAGCCAGGAGCTTGAACAAAAGCCAAACCTGTACACGTTGATAGAGAGTAGAAGGAGAGACACAGGAGACAAACAGACAAACATAGGAGTAGGGAACAGGCTAAAGTTTCCCCCCATCAACTTCAAAAAGCAATGGAGAGCCATAAAATTGGCCTGTCTGCCTGCAGATAGGGATGGGAGTGAGCTCATACAATCCCCAGGCAAAGAATGGGCCTTTTTGCTGTACACAAGAAGGCAGTGTCAATCCTGCAAGCAGCATTGTTGGGATTAGGCACCTGCCAGTGGTATCCACTGTGGGTGCCCACACTTCAAATGGATGCTAAACACAGGTTTCAAAACACAATTACAGGAGCAACTGTACTGAGAGACCCCTGATGTTCAACCTGTTTGGCTTAACAAAGAAGGGGGGCTATGTTGGGCTAGTCTGATGTTAGCTGTATCTTCATGATGAAATCAGTGCCAGTAGAAAATTCTTTAATCCAAAGAACAGATGCATATCAAGCACAGCCTCTGGGCAGGGAGCAGAAACTGTATTAATTGAGATTCAAAATGAGGTGCACAGACAATCTCCATTCCCCAGTACTCAAGGTGTTAAATCAAGGCTGGATGCCTATTTAAAGGCCATGTCATAGCTTAACAAGAAGTTACAGGCTTGATGCAGCAATCTCTTGATACAGTTTTATGGTGTGTAACACATAGTCCCTTCTTGCCTTTAAAATTTCTGGAGGATCAAAATCAACAACAAAAGTTGGATCTGTTTTCTGCACTGTGTCCCCTGCAGTGCACTGGGCTCCAACAAACCAAGCTGCACCTGCTTCAGTGTGCACCCAGCTCTGCTCCCCAGCAGAGTGAGGGAATTCCTTACAAGAATAAATAATATGGTGGTAAATCTAGGAGCTGCCTGGACAACCATGTATGCTGGCACCACTACTGTGATGGGAAACACAAGCACAGATGGGGTCAGACTTCTCTGCCCTTGTCTCTGCAGGCATCTTGTGCCCCCATAGCAGCACCCTATTCCTCCATCTTCCCAACATTCTCACCTCTTGATGGTTTTCTGCCCTCACTTAGGGCTTTTTTTTGTGTTTAGCTATGGAAGAAATCCCTGCTCAGAGTCTGAGCTGCTAAGGTTCGCCCCGTGAGACACACGCTGCGAGTCCACATGCAACATGATGCTGGGACCGTGTGTGTGTGTGAGACACAGGGGGATGGAAAACACTGGGTATGGACATGGCCAGGGCTGCCAAAGCATGAACAGTAGGAGATGGAAACCATACCACAGAGTCCTTCTTGCAAGGTGCACACCATGCACATCTCCATCAGGAACAAAAAATCCCTTTCTTTCCCAGCATATGCAAACACTTCCCCATACTCCAGCCAGGATGGTGACTGTCTGTCAGTGCTTTGCAGTCCTCTCAAGTCTCCCCAGCTGGCATTTGTGAGGTCTGGTCATACTTTCAATGTTAAAGCAGTATTTGAAGTGTTGGAGCAAGCAGGGGCAGCTGGCAGGTCACTGTGTGCTCTGAGGTGTGAGACTGCTCTCCTCATACGAGTTACTGTCCAGCAGTCTCCAGCTGCCAAAGGGGATATGGGAGAGGTGGAGCAGCCTTGAAAGGCAAGGGTAAGACCCTAATAGTGGGCCCCATACACATGCTTTCTCCTCCCTGAAGCAAAAGGGGGGCCAGCAGAAGGCAATCGCCAGCCCAGAGGCCGCCCTGCCCTCCGCATCCATCGCAACCATGCCCAAGTGACAGGGTTTTTCCCCAGAACTCTTGTACTTATTCCCATCCTATTTTAGGACCTGAAGTGCTCAGCTTACCCTTGTAGCTTTTATCACAGCCAAAAGAAGCTCCAGCAGCAAGATGCTTTCTCTTAATCATGTTTGCTCCTTTTGCTTGACAGAGGAGGCGGTGAAAGCAGCGTGGGGTTTTATGACATCCACTGGTCACTCAGGTACATCACCGCTTCTTCCCAAGATCCCTCTCCCCAAACTAGGGCCACAAAAAGGCGCAGGGGTGAACACATCTTCCTTTGTGCTGGAGCAAGATGAGTGCACAGTTGGCTTCCAAAGATGATGCTGTACTCCAAGCAAACAAACCTTGGCTCATTCCAAAATCTGTTTGTTCGTAAGCATACTTAGCCAGCAAAGCGGTAACTTGCTAAGAAAACAGCTACCCGTGAATCATACCTCAGGAGACAGAGATGCTCTCTGAGAGCACCAACAAAAGCAGACTGATGTGCCCTGTGAACACATGGACTCTGAAAGGTTTCTCTTTTTTCTCTCTATCCAGCTCCAGCAGAAGTGGAGGGACAAAAGAGGGCACTAAGAGGGCTTAGGAGTATCAGTAAGAAGGATCCAATAAAGCTGCTTTTTGGAGCAACTGGAGTGACTGGTTTCTTAGATTTCCATGGCTAATTCTGGGGAAGGCACTGGTGCTTAACTGAGCATAAATGGAAGAAGAACAATCAAAAAGCAAACTTAGGAGCAATGGTATCAGGATATAATTAGTTTTCCCCAAGGACAGAAAGTGACATAACCAGAATTATTACTCACTGTTTTGCAGAGGAACTGTTCTTTCAGAGCCTGCGAGGTGGTGGTTGCTTTCTCAAGTGCTGAACTCACTCCACTCCCACTCATGTCAGCAGATTGGCTCACAGATGATTAAGTCTTTTAACACAAATTACCTTTCCCCCCCCATCATGAGTGTTCTTGCCGGGGAGTCTTCCTGAAAAGCACAGCAAGAACTAGACTGCTCAGGTTTACAACATACTGGGAAAACTTGAAGTAGGAGCAACACGGCAGCTGGTCCCCATCAAACACCGCAGTAAGGACCTGCCTGCTGAGGAGACATGAATTTCTCAGCTCCTGGGGGATTATGGGGACTTCAAAAGCCTCTTTCTGGGACTGAAATAATAATAATTCTTTAGTGGTCAGTCTTAGCATAAGATCTTTGTATGTGTTTTGTGAGAAGACAGATACTGAAGAACAATGTAATTTTGCACAGAACTGGAAAAATATCAAAAGATAAAGCTTTCATTTAAACAGAAGTCCTTAGTTTTGGCACAAAGCTACTCTCCCTCTATGCTAGCAGGACAGTGCTATGCAGTTACCACTGCCATATGATCATATACCATATGTCTATATGGCACACCACTGAGCCTATGCATTTTTAAGCAGAGGCACCTAATGCAGCAGAGCCACCTTTTCTTGGATGACAGATAGGATGACCAGTCAGGTTGTTATGACTTTGCGAAGAAGAAGTGAGGGGAAGCTGGGCTCTCTCAGTTTTAAAAATGCCAGTGGCCAGGAGGTGATGTGTCCCCTCGGCCCCAGGGTGTTCTGGGGAGGACACTTTCTACACATCCTTTTGTGATAAACGAGATAGCCCAATCAAATTTATAAAGGAATAAAATTTATTATGCGGCCGAAAGATCGGTCACAATGAGCCACGATATTGAGGAGCAGCACCGAGCCCGGGGTCGGCACTGGGTGAACGCGTATAGATCTGACCTCTAGCGCATCAGATCTCCCCCGGTTCACCCCGACTGTCTCAGCCAGGGCGATTTTTATACAGTTTTTGGGGGATTACCACATCAAGTCCATTCTTCTCAGCCCTGAATCATATTCATGAGGTTCTTCTTTCACTGTAGAGGGCTGGACAAAGAAGGTTTCTGGGTGTGATGAATGGTCCATCTTGCGATGAATTGTCCATCTCGGATGATGAAATTGGTACATCTGGCTCCTCAGTCTTCACAATAGGATTCCCAGAAACGTAATTCCTTGATGGTCAGGATGTAGATATCAGGCGATAGCGATCAGGCAATCATCATTCCGTCCTGGTGTGAATGTTCCTGTGATACAAATCTGACTCCACCTGGGATGGAATTCTCACCTATTGACTGAATGACTGCTCTGGTGTTGTGAAAACCCCTCCCTGGCCAAACTGGTTTCAGGAATTTTGAAACTTCTGGTTTTAAGGGGGGGGGCTGCAGCTTTTAATTCTTATAACTTTAATTCAATTCATATTTTAGCACGAATTTGCAGAGTTCATTTATAACACTTTGAAGCTGGACATGGCTCAACCTGAAAGCCTAAAGCAGTTTTCTCCTCTGGTAGAGGTGGCTGCTGGGCATGCATTTGGCATCAGATCCCCATTGAATTGGGGACAGTCCTGAGAGGAGGAGCTGCCGGACCCCAGCGAAGAGCGCAACACCCGATCTAAGCAATGGCTCCATTCAGCATCTGTTCTTTTTGTTTGGGTTTTCCTTCAGCCTGGTGCACCAGACTGCAGGCAACCCCATGATTTGTGCGTGGCTCGAACATCTTTGCATCAGCAGCAGCTGCCTCTGACAAACCAGGAGACAAAGTGAATGGCCAGGGGGAGGTGGGCAGACGCTTCTGCTGTCCAATTTTAACCTGCAATTGCAAGGCTGTCAGACTCTATCCCACTTTAGGCAGATTGACTCCCACCTTTAATAAGAGGAAATGACTCTTAAACCATCTCTCATCTGTGCCTGGCTGTGACTGCTTTTGGCCCATTGCACTGCAAAGTCAGATGTTAGGGGTGATTTATGCTAACATCTAGGATATTGCATGGAGAAAGCCTGCAATCAATGGCTGGGCAGCTACCATACAAAGCTGAGGGGGTTGAGAAGCTGCTCCTGTTCTGGTGTGAAGTTCCTCCTTCCTCCTGCCAGTGCAAATACTCAGTTTCTGTTTCAGCTCTGCAACAACAAAAAAGCATTCATTTAAACTCTGTGAGGGTGGCCAGGAGAGGAGCCTTTGTGCAATTAGGCACGCTCAGAGACAGTTTAAGTGCTTTAGCGCCTCTTTGCCATTAGTAGCTGCTACCCAGCTGAGACATGGGGTCTGGCTATCTGTTAATTTGGATACTGCACTTACAGGCTGAGAGCTCTGCTGGGCCAGATCCCAGCCTCCATGTGTAATGTAGATATAGCTATTGCCGTGTTTCTGGCATTTGTGGTAAAAAAAAAATTGTCTTTGGAAACACCAGGTTAAATTTTATGCACTTTATTTCCATCAGGGCTCTCTTGGTAACATTTGCCCAGATGAGAGTGCCTGGCATTCCTCCAAACTGGAGGAGACCTACATTTGAGTTCGAATTAAAAGTTGGTCATGGGTCACTTTTGGTTGGCTCACTTTGGAAATAATAACTTTAAAAAAAAAAAGTCTGTCACGTGAAGTGCTAGAAGAACTTGAGTGAAAAAGTCATGGTATAAAAAGTACACCATGATACTTAAAAGTTCAGCTCAGTCACATTAAGTGAGGGAATGTTTTAGGGTTTGGCCCCTCAGCAGAAAGCTGGCTGCACATCAAGAGGGTGAAGGCACCAGCCTGATTCAGGAGGGGGAGCGGGAATTTGAAAGGCCCACGATGCCATTTTGTCAGGCAAAAATCTGTGGATGAGACCCCAAGAGCACGGCAGGACCGAGCAGCAGCATATCACTGGGATAAGCAGGGGAGCAGGGATCAGTGGTCATCTCACCACAGGCAACAGCATCCCCTCCCCAGGCAGCCCATGTGTGTCCTTTGAAGATACCTCATAAGCCAGTTTTCTTCTGGCATATTATCTTCCTCTGTGATGACGTGCCTGTTTATCAGAAGCATAGACTGTTTTCTAAATCCTTTCTAGCTCACTGCAAACAGCTTCACCTCATGTCTCAGCCCTTCATCCACTGTCTGCATGTGATTTTTCCCTTTCCAGCTTCTACTTAGCCCCCTCCTGCCCAGGATATAAGGGTTTGTTGTGATTTTTGCATTTAAGCAAGATTTTGCTAAGAAGAGGTATCTGAGGCATGCATATACTGTTTTTTAATCCTTTACCTCCCACATATCCCTCTTTTCTTAAACCAAGCTGTTAATAAGAATACAGATTACTGTAGCCAGAATTTATAGCAAGAATTTGTAGTAGCGAAATATAAATTTAAAAAAGTGGCAGCAGCATGATCAAACCACAGCTCTGCTCATAAACATTTCTACAGTGTATATTTTCCACAGTTTGCCTACCACAGCTTATAGCCATAGATATAGTTTTAAACGAGTAGGCCTGTTTTTAAGGATTTCCTGCCTGACAACCATCAGAGACATTTCATATCTCAGTGTCATTAAGTCTGTAGTAACTGTGAGGTCCCAATGTGATTATCATATGTAAATGAAAAAAAAAGAAAAAATAGGCAAATTGCCTCAAGAGTCCTGCTGAAAATGGAGATTGCAATTCTCTACATCCTACAGATTCCTCTTTAGGGAGGAATTGAGCAACTGGGTGTCCCCCTGAAATGGCAAGCATAAGATGAAAAGACCAAAAAAGTGCCTTTCCTTCTTTGTCAAGAAGAAAATTTTAATCCAGGTTTGAAAGAGGTGGTCTGGTTGCCCTTGACTGCTGCTGGGGGAGGCCACAGCCCCCCAGCATCTCACTGGGGGCATGGGGTGGGATGTGAGGGAGCACAGAGCTGCCTGACAAGCAGACAGGCACACACAGAAATGAGAACAGCATTGTGTTGACACATAGGTGTAGGCACTGAGCACTGCAGACAGTGTCAGGCCAGGTCAGGTTTAGGACATGGAGCTGGTAGCAGGGCGAGCTGAGTTGGTGCTTGATTGCTCCACAAGACCCAGTCAGCTCTTTGCCCCTTCAGCTCCTGTTCAGATGTCCTTTACTCCTCACCCCAATGCTGAGTGGGAGTCACACACTGGTGTGTATTGTCCCTGACAACTACTGCATAGCTGGGCCAGGTGGAACCATGCTGCAGCTTCCTCTTATTTTAATGTAAAATAGCACAGAAAGTATCTTTCAACAACACTTTACCCAAGCTACATTTCCAAAGGTGGCTTTCTGAGCCAGTAGCTTACATATGTGTTACCCAAGTACACACCTACCTCTCCTGCCTTTGACCAAACCTCGTCCTGGCTGCTGTTTTTGAGATGCTCTTGCATCCCTCCGCTGCTCAGCCCACAGATCATGTCCCTGCCTTCTCCTGTATGAAGTCGTACCAAAGGTTTGTAGGCATTTTTCTCTGTAAATTTTTAATGGTTTGTACCCAGCATAAAAACTGACAATTAGGCACGTTTTAAAGGTGTAGTTTAGCTTAAGTACATTAGTCGCAGCTGAGTGCGGTATCACTTCTTCAAAAAGCAGTAACCCATCACCAAAAAGGCTTTTCCATTAGTAGCACTTATGCTACTTGTGCATATTTAATATAGAATTGCCCATGAGTAAAATGGCCGTTACATCTCTCAATTAAATTGACATACACAGGTTACGCAGCTCTCACATCACCTTTGTGACTTCGCTCACTGCTTGCTACAAACCTCCATAACACAGAGCCTCTCTTGACAGTTTTCCCTGCAAGGGACGACAGGGAAGGACATCCCAACACTCCCTGATTTGTACACCACGTGGCATTCAGCACATTTGCCCCTGTTCAGATTGGGAAATACATCACGGCCAATGTCAGTGATAGCAAATGAAAGTAAAAACCTCTTAGCCATGTTTCTTGGAGAGGATGAGTTTCACTGCCACAGTCTTACACTTCACAGCTAAAAAAGCACGAGGCATCACACCACATTCATTATTTAAAGATCTGTTTCAGTAGGTGGGTAACAATGCTTGTAAAGGCAAGGGAGACAAAGCAAGTTACATTCCTGAGTGCACTGCCAGGGGCGCGGATCACAGCGTTTAGACAGTCTGTAACACTAAACATAGACAGCCTGCCAGTGGATGCTGCCACACCTCCAGACTTCCCAGACATGAGGCGGGCTGATGGCTCTCAGTGGGGAGGTCCTGGCTCTCAGACAGGGTGCAGACGGCAGAGTGAGTCCCTGGCGAGCAGAGGGAGAGCACTCCTGACGCTCTCAGCTATGCCGAGGGACTGAGACCACAGACAGCTTTAAACTTTCCTGCTTTATCACCTGCTCTAAGGAAATCTGAACTCCTCAAATGCAGCAGCCCCACTATGATCTAGTCAAACTAATTTTTCAGCTGGTCAGATGCCTGACAGCTGAAGGAAGCTTTGCGCTCTCTTCTTATCAAACTCTTCATGGGGTTGTGACCCAGACTCCTCGATCACTGCTGCTCTTTGTATCTGTCACCAAGCTATAGCTGCAGAAACTCCAGGGAAGAGTGGAAATCTTTGCCCTCAATTGCTGTCCTCTTCAGAACAGGCACCTGCTTGGTGTAATGAACACACATTTGGAGTTTTTATCTCAAATTATTAACTGCTTCCACAAAGCAGTTCAAGGTCTTGGGCAAACACCTCTGGTGTCTCCCAGCCTGCTGCTGCCAGAGTGGGCAAACATACGAGATGTTTTCTAATGGAGAATGAGGCTGGCTGCATCTACGAAAGTGGTTCAAACCGAGGTGTTCTTGATTTGTAACGTGCTCCCCAGCACAGGTTTGACCTGGCTTTCCCTCAGACACTGCCTGGGGATAGTTTAGGGGCTGGCACAGTACAGGGGCAGCCCCTAAGAAGTTGTGCAGGTAAACTTAGCCTGGTTTGGGAGGAGGGAACTGGTCATGCAGTCATGAGTTAGGTAGTCCTGCCTCCCACAGGACTGAAGTGCAAGCCGTGGCACAGGCACTACAGGCATTATTTATGCCCACCCATCCTTCTCTTCTGTGACCATCTCATGTCCTGCTGTAATGAAACCTCAACTTGCTGAGCTGGGACCTTCCTTTACAAAACTACACATGCCATTACCTCTGTCCAATGGTTTTGGGAATTTCTCCTTACACTATAAATTCAGATATCTGCCAGGACTTTGCAGGATCATTTCGATGTTCTCCCACAAAACAGCTGCTGTGGATCCAGGAACTGAATCATCACCATGATGACATTGGACTGTAGCATGCTGGAGCCTGTTAAGACACATATGTGAGGCACTTTTAACATCTGGCTACAGAGGAAGATCTATGAGCTACAAACTCTGTGCAAATGAAAACAGTAATAGCCCATTTCTGTATCTCAGACATTATAAAATACCACTTGGACACAATGCTTTCCTCAGAGGAACAGTACTTCAAGCTCTCAGCTGTGAGTCTGAAGCTCATATAAGTAGGGAAGGGAGAGCAAGTTCTCCCTAAGCTAGCCAGAAATCATGAATAGAATATACAACCATGTCCACTTACCGTCATTTCAGCAGTGGGCTAATGAACTGAGCAGCCAGGCCAGGCATAACCACATGCAGGGTGCTGGCACTTGGGAAGGCCTTTTTAGCTCTTGGGTGATGTATACTCAAAAACAGCATAGCCTCTGTGTGAGGCTGAAGGACATGAACAGCAGGACATACTAGGTTTTAACTTGCTATTCTGTTGCTATTCCCCGCACAGCTCTCCTTCAACAGGCTTTTCTTTCTTCAGACTTCTGGTCCCTAAAAACACGATGTTTCTTATGCCTTAAGGCAGGCCATATTAATTACAGTAGCTAAAGAATTAAACTTGCTATAGTTTTCCCAGAAACATTCTTGTTATTCATTTTCCGCTTGGCAGATGGCATGAATTTGATTGCCAATTTACAGTAAAGAGCTTAAAACCAGTGTGATATACCAAGAGAGTTGGAGAGCAGGACACAAGGTCTCATTTCCAGTCTTACTGAAAGAAAGAATTAAACACTCTGTTTTATTATAGCAGTTCTGATAAGGGCTCTGTCATGCTAAATAACAGCTTCTGTATTAACTCAAGCAAAGGTTTATGTGGCTTCCACTTCTAACAAAACAGAAACTGGATTGAGCAATGCAGATTTAAAAAAAAACCCCCAAACCACATCTTGTTTTACAGTCCTGTCCTTGTCCCCACAATCTTTTGTTTACCACAAACTCCTCCAAATCCCACAACCTTTTTCCCACATAGTCTTCCTTCCAAGCACCCAGTCAGCAGAATCATTACATGATGGACCTCTCCAAGCAGGAGATACAGTTCCACTGCACTGGACCTGCCTGGCCACGACCTTTCTCAGTACAAATGACAGACTTGTGTCTTCCTTTATTTAGAGGGTGGCTTAGGCTCAGCCAGCAGTGGGTTCCTGAGCTGTGGTCTCAAGTGTGTTTTTTGTGCCTCAACGGGGACGCAAAGAGAGGGGTTGCAACAGATGGCTTCATACAGTAAATCTTCATCTAAGGTAAAGTGTGCAAACAAAAGACAAAATTATTCAGATTCTTAATAAGTAGTAGTGGGGGG
The DNA here is from genome assembly GCA_013390045.1 of Picathartes gymnocephalus. Classification (NCBI taxonomy): domain Eukaryota; kingdom Metazoa; phylum Chordata; class Aves; order Passeriformes; family Picathartidae; genus Picathartes; species Picathartes gymnocephalus. The sequence goes on from WEKY01051393.1 coordinate 21,936, forward strand.
GAATCAAGCCTCTTAATATATAAGATGATCCTCAGGGAAGAAAAGGTGATGTTTTCCCTGCTGTTTTTGAGGTCTTTCTCATGTTAGACTGATCCATCTGCAGGCCTAGTGCTTAAGGCACCAAAACAGTGCTGAAGTGTGAGAGCTGCATACCAAACACTGACCTTGAAACAGCAGCTGGAGTGAAAGAAAACATGTCTCTGGGTGCTAGATAATTGAGTTAATTTTAAAGCAAACCAAGATTAAATTCAAGATCTCTGTGGCAAAACGAACATGAGGTCAAACCCAAAAAACCCCTCCACACGGAGATGAATTGAAGAAAGGCAATCCAAACAAACCCAGAGACCTCAGCCACCTACTCTCCCTTGGAAACACAGGTACTCAAATTCTTTGTGCATATAAGAGGTTATAATCTCTTTCAGAGTCTCTCAGCCCAGCTGAAATTGGAGCAGAGGAGGCTGTCTACCTGCTATTCATTCTTCCCCTCCACCTTCAGCTCAACTCTGCCCTCAGCTGAACAGATGGGCACACCAGGCTCTTAGGAAGAAAGATCAGTAGGCTCAAACCTCCTTGGACCAGAAGTATTACAGGCTGCATTTATATATTTTAATCTCACTTCCACCTCCATCATGTATGCATAGAGAGGTGCAGGGCATCCATGCCCACTTGCACAGGATTGGCACAAGAGCACAGGGAATGAAGCACCCTGGTGTGGCAGAGATGCCCCATTGGTGCTGGATGCCAAGGCAGAGGCTCTGAGCATTGTCCACTCATCAAATAGTGTAGCGTGGGAGAGGGGTGGCCGGGAGAAGAAAGCAGACGACACAAACCCCTTGGCAGCGAGCAACAACCGAGAGCGGTTTATTTCCGGGGGCTTCCTTTTATCCAGGGTCCATTCAAAAGCTCCCGGCTTGCCATCTCATGGGCTGGGGTTACAGCCCGAACAATGCTTAGCTCAGTGAGTATATTGTGCCTGATTGGCTGAGGTCTTTGACAGACAAACCAGCCAGGGACTGACACAAGCCCCTGTACTGTAACAAAACAGCATTTCAGACCAGCTGTTTCAGGGCTCAATGTTATCAGTCCCACTGAAGCCCTCTATGCTCCCCACCAACCCCTAACTCAGTATTCTAAGTGCCACTTAGGAGTTTAGTGTAACTTTTAGGCATTTCCTTGTGAATATTGCCAGACCTGTTGTGTCAGTGGCTGGTAGTTATGCAAATAGTCTGTATTTGACCAATACTACCTTGGCCATTGGCCTTTCCACAAGGTCTACTCCTCTATGTTTAGGGTACAAAAGTCTATAAGGGCACCAGTGACTCATCTCTCAGTCACACAACCACATCCATTAAAAATCCTACAACTGAAATAATGATTTTCACCTCCTTTAAAAATGAGGTTTATTAAGGGGGAAAAAAAAGATAGAAGACACTCTGCTGTGGCATCTTTCTAAAGAAAGCCTGTAAAGTTTATTTCAGCTGAAGGCTTCACCTTGTTCCACTTGTCCCAGACAATCCATCAGGGACAGGACTTGTTGCCCCTGGGAGGGTTGTATCCTCCTCAGAGGCAGGAGAAGGGAAAACCAGGATTGTTTGTCTTAAGCCTGGTGTCAATAAGGAGCCTGGAGGTCTTAGGTAAGCCCAGAAGTGAGCCTGGGTGTGGCTGCTCACAGCTGGCACTGATCCCACCAACCCAAACCGTAGAGTTTGTCTGCAAGAGAACGTGATTTTGCTTTCCCATAACCTTGTGGCAGTGCCCATGATGACACCCAGATGTCTTTTTCTGTGCCAGGTTAGTTTGCCTCTGGCAGGAGATATTGTGGCTATGAGCCACCCAAACTGCTGCAATTGTTCCTGAACAGTGACAACTCACCTGAAATCCCCCACCACATGCAATGTCCCACCTCCCCCCAGCCCACTGTGTGACAAAGGAGCTGTTAATGGCCCCTTTAATGTTAATGGCAAAACATTAGCATTACCCAAACAGAAAAAAAAAACTCTGGGAGTTTGCCAAAGACTTAATTAATAAGCTAAACTTCTTTCCCTCCTCACTGAGATCTCAGTGTTGTCAGAAGGGCATCAAGGATTTCTCTTTGTTTATTGGAATTAATTTACTTCTTCCCCCAAATGACAACTGCAGTTTGGTTAGAGCAGTCAATCTCACATTAATTTATTTTTTCTGTGAGCACCTTTCAATACCCACAGAAGTTATCAAATTAAAAATTGTCAGTTTCTGTAGCGGTCTGACCTTTTCAATCTGACAAAGTTCAAAGTGTGGCTCACCAGGTCTGAAAGGATGGCTGCCAAAAGCAGCTGCCCACACTGGAGCATCAGTGTAAATGCTCCAGCAGGCAAATAGTCACCGGGAGAGCTTGGGAAAATATCTTGCTGGGTAAGCAAGTAGAAAAGATGTCATGTGTAGAATGAATTAAAACGGATATAGCATTTTAGTGATATATCCTAGGGAAAAGACAGAGCTCAGGTATCTATCTAATCAAACTCAGACACTGAAAGGTAATATATCTCCATATTCTGAATTCAAACAAGGGGAATAACCAAAAATCCAAGCTTGCCGTAACAGAAGCTATTAACCCTTCATTGCCTGCTTTTTCTTTTTAGTAAATGTTTTTATTCACCAGTTATCTTTAGCAAACTTAGACTTCATCAATGCCGAGAGCCACTGTGACACAGTCCATACAAATGCACCCTTGGAGACCGGCAGGGCTTGCGCCTGCTGTGATCTCGCTGCAAGATGCTGCTTGGAAAGATAGCCACAGTGTTCCCTTTCCCCCTGCTCCCTGGTGTCAGGCACTTGAGCATCCACAGAGGGAGTGGGGGTCAGCTTGAGCCCCTTCTCCATGTCTTCCAATGTTTGCTATCTACACAATGGACACATGGCTGCTGACTCTGGTGTCAGGGAGGCTGTGGGTCAGAGCAGGCAGGCAGGGCGGAGCAAACCCGGCCTCTTCCCTGTTAGAGGGGTTCAAACATAACATAACTATACCCCAGTGACCTGAACCTGTTTCATCTGACATACGTGAGCAACTCTGTGCAGTGCCAAGGCTTACATGGGGTCAGAATCAGTGCTGGGTTTTAGCCAGACACAGACATGGTAAATCAGTGCAGGGAAGGATGGGGAGTAGCTAAAGCAGCGTGTTAGGATCTACACTTTGGGCTGTTGGACGTCATTAGCTCTGACATGGATTTGTGGGAAGGATCTGGGATTTTGGTTCTCTGTTTGTTTGCAGTCCTTGAAAGCGCCATATGGGATTCCTGTGACTCCCAGAAACACATGACTTCTGATGTAAACTTACCAACACATCGAGGTGTATAATTTACTAATGGTAACTAATGATGCAGACCTAAAGCAATAGCTGACAAGTCCTTGTCCAGAGGAACTACTACAGCTCTCACAAGCTGGCAGGGCACAGAGGCCAAATCTGAGGGAGGAATTAATACAAAGATTGCTGATTCTCATATAGCTGTAGTGATGATGGGGTTAATGCACATGGTTCTTTGGCTTTTATCTCACATGTATGATGAGCAGGGAGAAAGAGGTGGTGTCTCTCTTGCCTTTTCAAAGTCCTTGATTAATTTCTCAGAGACTAAAGATTTTCTTCTGGTCTCCTGGCATGGCAGTTACCATAGAGTTTAAACAGTAATTGCTCCGTGGGATGCTCTCTGCATCAGCGGAGAGCAGTTTTCGTCCCTTGGATTTAATTTTTCTAATCAGAGATTCAGCCATTTCACTAATATCTAAGAGGCAAAGTTGAAAGCTACATGACCATGCACTCCAATTACATGATTTCTTACAGCAGTGGGGGGTCTTCACTTTTAAGTATTTGAACACAGATTTTGGGAATTTTAATAATATTTGCCAGAAAAGGGAGGGCACTGAGAAGAGAGAATCAGCAGACAGCTTACTGGGTAATTACAGCGTAGAAAGTACCACTCCGGGTCCCTGAGATTACTCTGTTTTGATAACTGTACTTCAAGACTGCGTCACTGGCTCTACAGACCTCTCAGAAAACATTCTTCCAGTGGACTTAGGAAGACAATAATTAATGTCACCAAGCCTCCAGCCATTCCTGCATCCTACCTGGTTTTTTCCTCCATGTGGTTTAAAGTACTGAGTAGAGTTAGCTTTTGTTTACTGCAAATGCTTGCTTCATGAAGACTGATTTTTTCTGCTGCCTGTGCATTTGACCTGGTAATGCCAGGCCCTCTTGGCTTCCCTCCTCCCTGCCATGTGTCACTGGAACTTCCTCCCAAAAAGCAGGTCTAGACCCCTTTTGTTCCCTCTGCTGGGTTTGTTTCCCTTTGATGAACTGTAAAGTCAAAGCAGAAAGTGGGTGGCTTGCAGGGAGGGTCTATGATAATTGCAAGCATGTGAAGGATACATGGCCCAAAGAAGTTTTTAGTGTGCAGGCAAGAACAAGGAAAAATGTCCCTGGGGTGCAATTTTCTTTCCAACAACGAAGTTGCATGGGGGCAGATGTTGTCAGATGTGGTCTAGGTCTGGGAGGCTTTGCTTTAACTAGGTTTTTCTTCCGTGCTGAGTTTTCAGTGATACTTTGGGGTATACTTGAAAAAATCTCCAAAGTACTCCCTTGATGGATGGTGCACAGGTGTGTATGATTTTTTTTTCCCCATGCTGTATTCCTCACCCATCTGCTCATGGAGATCTCTCCACGTAGGGGCAAGGAGGTACCCTGAGTTTCAGGCAGGTTATCTTCCTTGCAGCTGATTGACTGTGTTTAATTAACTGTCCACTGAGAAGGATATATTGTTGCAGACCTTAAATTAGCTGTCACTTTGAGGTTCCTTACCTGGAGGTTTGGGAAAAGACAAAGTTCTGCCCTAGATCCATGAAGCAACCACAATTCAAAATTCCCACTAGGCAGAAGGACCCCCTCAGCCCTCCAGCCCAACTCCAGAGTCACGCCACACTGATGGGCAGGCAGCTTTTAAAAGAGAAATGCCTGCTTTAGGAGAGAGTGTATCAATATTCACCACATCCTTACAGCCTTGGCATGGGAATGCATCTCCTCACACTGCTTTATTATTTATAGGTTAGGCCAAACACCGGGATATTGAAGTAAGGCTACAAGACATTTTCCGTTTCAGAAGCAGCTCATAAATAAGAAGTTAACTCTTATATTTTAAGAAGAAACGTTACAGTTCCTGTCCTTGAGCTTTGCAGGAAAAAGCTGAATATACGCTACACAATGCTGCCAAAATCTATTAACCTGACTCTTCCCCAGCTCACCTCTGTTGTAAACCAACTTGATCCTGTGACTGTCCTGCCAGCGGCAGGTAACCAGCTGGCTGCTGTATCTGCAGTGGAAAGGGTAAAACAAGAGGAATAATTTTACCCAAAAAGTCTAACTCCCTCTGCAACAGCTCCTTCCTCCAGCCTTCTCGGGCTCACCTCCATTTCCTGCCACTCTCCAGTAGCTGACTGCAAGGAGAAAGGCATCCACCTCTCTTTCTTCTGCTATTTTCCTCCTCCTAAGCTGTCGGTTTATGAAACCAGCTTCTGCTCAGGATGAAGGCTTACTTCCACCAAATGAGTAACTGGGCTTATTTACTTCGTAATGGCTTTGGTATCCTTGAGCACCAGCCCTGCTGCATGCTCCTAAAGAAAACACACCATAGACACTGACCAGGCTGTAGCAAGGTATCATGGTTGATCCAATCTTTTACAGCTTCTAGAGCAGGTACCTTCTCACTTATGTGTCCTACTGCAGACACCAGAGAACTAACCAAGCCTGAATTCTTGCATGCTATTGAAATATAAGCATTAAATCATTATAATTATACCTTTCTATCATCTGTTAGGATGGTAAGTTTGATTTTTAAGCTTCCAAACCAAAACACAATTAATGAGATTTTTGCAGTAGTAAAAATGTCTCCCCCTTCATTGACAATCTCTGCATGTAGCTCAGCCTTGCTTCCTACTGCGTGTAAATAATAACGTGGCTATCACTGCATTTTTGCTATAATTTCTAAATGCAGTTGGAGCAAATGAAATCAGAAAAGGAAGTTTATAGCACTTCACATTTTTCTACTTAAGGTTTCATGCTGTGTTATACACAATGTTCATCATATTCTCCGTACTTTATTTGCTGTGAGATATCTGAAATTCTTTGTCTTATCTGATCTATGATTTAAGATTCTGACCTTTTCAGCTTTCTGTAATTTCGCTGCCAGCTCACTCAATATGCCTTTGTTTATAGCCTTACAGCAGGGAGACCAAGATAAGATGGGAGTTGCTTATGCACTGGAAAGACAGACATTTCCATTTGCTAAAAATTTGCGTGTGAAAGAGGGAAGCAGAGATATAATTTCAAAAGCTCTTATAGGGTCTGAGAATACAGATGAGAAAGGGGATTAGACACCCTTTCAAACAGGTCTTTCTGCTAAAACAACGTATGCAGAAGCAATACCTTTCTGTTAATGGCAACCTGTGTGTAAAGCAATTTCAACACTAATAAAACCTGATTTTTCAGCTCCATGGCAAGAGCAGCAGAATGGCAGCACACATCTCAGCACTTTCATCAGAATGGTACGGAAGGCAAACGAAGCCTTTATGTCTGCTACTGGGATGTTATATCTGCTTGCCTCAAGTTCTGCTCCCCTGCTGCCTAGGCAGGTTGCAGAATGAGCTCTAGGGATGCTAATTTGTGCTGGAGAATAGCTGCTAAATTATTCAGGGTACTAAAGACAAGGGCTGAGTGTGAATTGCAGAAGACCCTGATGACATAGAGTGACGGCAATAAAATGACAAATGAAATTCAGCGTAGATAAATTTAAAGTGAGGCACCTGAGGGGAAAAAACCCAATTTTGACTTTCTATACACTGTGCTGAGTTCTGAGTTGACTACCACTATTTGGAAATGAGATCTTGCCATTGGAATATATAATTTTATGGACGTGTCAGATTTGTGCTCAGAACTACTCAGAAAAATCTAAAACTGAATTCTAGGAAATAATATGAAAATAACAGTAAACAACACATAAAACACCACTCCTACTCACCTCATATGAATCCTTGCTGTATTGAGTACTGTGGGCAGCTGTGGTCATCTCATCTCCAAAGAAAGATGTAGCAGAATGAGAAATGCTGCAGGCAAGCTCAACCAGGATAATCAAAGACATGGACACTTACTGAACAGTCTTATGCTCTTGCACCTCCTATGGAGAGTAGGGAGAAAGATACAAAATACAGAGAATCACAAAATCAGGAGTTGCATGAAGATGAGCAGGGACTTGTTGTTAAATATCTCTCCAAATTTAACAACAAACTGTGCTTCAATAAACCTAGAAGGTGTCCAACTTGAAGCAATCAAAAAGCAGTGGTTTCCTGTTGCGTTCATGAAACTTTCTCCATAGTTAAGCTAAAAGGTTTGAGAAGTTAGTATTTAAATCCAAGGAGCAACTGAGTACGTTCAAGGGAGATAAAAAGTCTATGAAAAGCCCTTTAAATTTCAAGATGAGAAATTTGGTCAAGAACTCCTCAACCTAAAAGTGATTGGCAGCTAGGAGACAGATTGTCATATATAAACAAACAAACAAACAAACAAACAAACATATAGACAGACATGCTTTTCTGCATATATACAAATATATACATATATTTACAAGAAGCCACTCAGGCCTCTATCAAAGAGAGGATGTGGGTCTACTTGGCCCTACTTGAACTCTTCCAAAAACTGGTTTTAATGTAAATCTTTATTGTTTTGGTCGTGGGATGATGTTGGCAGAGGGAGATGAGTCAGGGAGATTTCTCAGCTCTAGGAGTCAGTGTAAGCTTCAGTTCATCCAGTGATCATGGTATCATAGCAGATAAATTAGAGCCTACAGATACAATTAATCTGCTTTAGATTACTTTAGTTTACCTTCCTTTGTAGTACACAGAAATAAAAAGACACATTAGCATGTCTAGGTTTAAATAGGTGTTTCAGGAAATCAATCAGCCTCTACTAGTGCCCACATTTCCCAAGTCTGGGACAATTATGAGTCAATAAGAGAGCATATCTTGCCCAGGAGTACCAGAAATACATATTTCCTAAATATTAATTCCTTCAGATACTTATTCTATTTTGCAGTTTATTTAAATAGATTTAGAAGTAGCATAAACAATGTTGACTGATAAATCCTGCCTGGAGTTTATAAATAAAGATGCATCTTTGAAACAAAATCTGGCAAAGATAAGCCTGTCTCAGACCTAGGAGAAATTTAAATTCAGCTCATGTTCTGCTGAGCTAGCTGCCCAGTTGATCCAAACAGAAGATGAAACATCCGGTGATCGTTTATCTAAACCTTACATAAACTGCAATTCATTTATTTGCCACTTAATTCCCATAAACACAAAGCTGAGTAAATGTAGGGTTGTGCAATTTAGATGGTCAATGATGAATCCACAACCCAGAGTCTTAGTCACCATATGACTCACTACTGGGGTAGTAGGATGGCCATAGGCCCATATCGCCCCCCCTGTTCATGTCTGCTTTGCACGGAGAGCAGCAGGCTTGGAGCAGGCAGGGGGATCTTCCTGATCATGGACAGCCACAGAAACTAAGTGCTTCTGTAAGCACATCAGAAGTCAAAGAACTCATTACATTTTAAAAAAATCAAAACAAGGGCAGATGCACAGCTGGGCTCTCTCTGTCTGCAAATCCAAAGCATGTGCACCCAGCATGTAGGGATCTATCCCAACTATACATAAGTGGCCAGCAGTGGCATTTGGACAGACATCAGGTGTTTGCACACATGGACATACAGACACAAGCACATACACACACACACAGACACACACACATGAACCCCACTGCTCCCTGGGACCATACCTGGGCTGTGCACCACTGAAGTCTTCCAAAACACTCATGCTGTCTTGGCAGTGTTTATTTTGCTAAGGTTCGACAAGGCCAAGAGTAAGGTTCTGCAACTGGACTGGGGCAATCCCAAGCACAGATACAGGCTAGGCAGAGAATAGATGAGAACAAGCCCTGAGGAGAAGGAATTGGGTGTGCTGATGGATGAGAAGCCCAACATGAGCCAGGAATGTACCCACAAAACTATCCATACCCTGGGCTGCCTCAAAGCAGCACAGCCAGCAGGTCAAAGGATATGATTTTGCCTCTCTATTCCACTCTAAGGAGACCCCACCTGGAGAGCTGCATCCAGTTCTGGGGTCCCCAACATAAGAAGGATGTGGACCTGCTGGAGCAGATCCAGAGGAAGGCACAGCTAAGCAGATTTTTCTGAAGATCTTCACATCCACGCTTGCTCTTTGCAATGGGTGTCTCTTTGGGTCTCTGATGCTCCCAAGCTGCCGCCCCCCTCCCACTCCCCACCACTTATTTCCTATTTCTTTGCTACCTCACACATTACTTTATCATCAGCTTTGTCCAGAGGGTCCCCAGATCTTCTCTCAGTCCTTAAATCTCCACCTCTGATCTTTGTTGCATCTTCAAATGTTTCTAGACCTCTACACTTGGAAGCCTTAATTCCGTTTCAAGCACAGTCTTTTCAAAAGTGAAACACTGCCTCCTCATTCTCTGGCACAGTTGAGGCTATACTTTCTCAAAAGTATATTTATATATTTGGGGATTGTTTCCTCCTGTTTATGAACAGAGAGGGGAAAGACACATTTCTGGGATGAGACTCCTCTTACACCACCATAAATGTCCAAAGCAGGCCAGATGCTTGTGCCCTGAAACTGTATTTGCCTCCATTACCCATAAGGAGGTCCCCAGGGGTTGCTTGAGGACATTGGCTGCCAGATGACCTCTACATATGTGAAAGGAGTCTCCTTCAATGCCACTGAAATGGTGAGCTGGTTATCCAGTGGAAAAATTCCTGCAGTAGCTTCCTCGTCTGAGAAGGGCAGCCCTCATGTCTTCTCACTGCTACACATTTACATCACTCTGGGCTTTTACAGGATGGTGAGATTTATAGGTCATTGACTTACCTCCATGTCATTTAATCTCACTTGCCCACATTCTGAATTTTATTCAGAATGTGAGCGGCATACTCACAAATTTCATAGGAAATGTTGAAAGGTGTCACACCTTGGATAGCATCTAGAGGCAAAATAGAAATAAATGTGAATGAAATCTTAAAATTCCCAACCTTTCTTTAGTCATATGTAATACAGGCCAGCAATGCTGAGTCTCAACTCTTGCTTTTAACTGTGACATAAACTACACATAACAGTACAACATTCTGATGTACTTCTTGAAATGTAACCATATATGTGGAAAAAAATTATCTGTCTCTTGGTGGCAAAATCAATTTCTCCTTTGGCTATACAGTAGTATTTATCAGCAATACAGACATTTATTTCACTTATCATTTTGCTGCCCCTGCTTTATAACTGCTTTCACTAAAGTGCAGAATGCAGAAATACAGAAACATTCATTTTCCTCCTCCATCTCTCACACTACCCTGCAGCACATGTAATTTTGTCCTCAGAACTGGTGAAGATGAGGTACTTTCAGTTTGCAGATCACTTGTCTCAAGTGATGCCCCCAAATGCTACAAACACTGCAAGAACAGTTTGGGTTCCTAACCATAACTCTCAAGGGGCGACACTGTTGGTTGGAGATCTGCAGGCATCTGAGACACCTGCACAGGGTTTACATATATGACAAAGCATCTATTCTGAGATCTGTATCCTTCTGGAGCAGCAGCTGAAGGTCTGATGGGCAACTTCAGGGCACCATAAGCAGCACTGGATTACTCTGTTTAGCAGCCTGTGTTGCTCCCCAGTAGCATGGACTCCCCATGCCATCCTGCCTTGCCTGTCAGGATCCAGCCTTTGGGCCCGCTCAGCCAGCAGCTTCTGGGAGTTTGGTTTCAAGCAATAGTGTGAGTTTATGGAGGCTGACATCTGTCTCCCAGGAACTGAGTTAGTTTCACATCAGGAACCAAGCAAGCGGTGAGATACTACCACCATAATTTAGAGAAATCTGGAGATTACAAAGTCATCCAACCCTTTGGTTTCCTCAAAGTGATACAAGTGGCAGGAAAATGGATACTTGCAGCGGGGATTTCATTGGTGGCACTGAAAGGGGCTACAAAACATTAATGCAGNTAAGGTTCTGCAACTGGACTGGGGCAATCCCAAGCACAGATACAGGCTAGGCAGAGAATAGATGAGAACAAGCCCTGAGGAGAAGGAATTGGGTGTGCTGATGGATGAGAAGCCCAACATGAGCCAGGAATGTACCCACAAAACTATCCATACCCTGGGCTGCCTCAAAGCAGCACAGCCAGCAGGTCAAAGGATATGATTTTGCCTCTCTATTCCACTCTAAGGAGACCCCACCTGGAGAGCTGCA